>BMAV01018433.1:20020-40195 GCA_019973955.1 Trichonephila inaurata madagascariensis
AGAGCTCAAACGTCCTTCCGTTGGTGGGGTGGGGTAGTTAGGAGAGGGGGTGCCAGCTGAGGTGTCGTCCTCGTCATTTGATCGTGGTTCAAAATTACGAGATTCGTCGCCAAAAGCCCTCGTGTAGCTGAACAGTACGACGTTAATATTCACTCACTCACTCCGTTATTAGTTTAAAAGTTCGGCATTCAACTTCTGTAGTAATATATTAATATGCTTGTTATCATTAAAATACAAATAATGTATTCTTCAAATCAAGTTCTTTATTCTTTTCGTGTGGGGACGACTGCATGTGGAGAACTTATATAATTCGTTGTTTAAGCGAAGTGAATCACGTGATTTCTATTCAAAACTAGTTCCCGATTGTCTGCTTTTTGAGTTATGTGCGGCACAAGTGTCCTCGTGTGAAAGGGTCCTAAGGGGTTAGAGGGATCTCTTGGGAGGACCTACACTTCTGCAGATACCAGTTCGCTGGGAGGCTTTGTTTAAACACAAAAAGATATGTATAATTATATGTATTATATACATTAAAAAAAGAGATTAAAGTACAAAATTAATATTATTTTGCTGATTTTCAAAAATAACAACCATTCATACGAAATCAAACGAATTTTAATAACAACGAAAATTTTTTTTAGATTTATATGTTAAAGCAGGGGTGGCCAATCCAAATGACCTCGCTGGCCACTTCGGAAGAGCTTTACAATCCCGCGGGCCCATATAAAAATATATATCTTTATATTATATTTGGATCCATTATAAACATTTGTCGGAGTGAAAATTTAAAACAGACTGATATATTGTTATTGTTTTCATTGTTTTTTCAGGTATATATATACAAACATAGATAATATAATAATAATAATGAAATGATCAAATAATGTTTAATATATTTAATTAGTGAGATATTTGTTTCTCAAATCTTTCACTTAGTTTTTGCAAGTCGATCTCAATTAATGTAATTGCTTATCGTAATTAATATTGTAAATTTTCGTGCGTTAAGTTTGA
Organism: Trichonephila inaurata madagascariensis; assembly: GCA_019973955.1. Classification (NCBI taxonomy): domain Eukaryota; kingdom Metazoa; phylum Arthropoda; class Arachnida; order Araneae; family Nephilidae; genus Trichonephila; species Trichonephila inaurata. The sequence continues at coordinate 21,029 of BMAV01018433.1, forward strand.
GCGCGATTTTTGTTTGATAAATTTCAATTTAGAAAAAAAAAAGTGATTCGCAGTAACAGAAGCAACGTGATAAAATAATAACAATTATGGGATTTTTTACAAAAAAATTCTTTAAACATAAAATACTGTTCAAAACAGTCGACTTTTGTAAAGTTGTAAAGAATGTCGCGGGCCGCAAAATTATTCAAGGCGGGCCACGGATTGAACACCCCTGTGTTAAAGTAAAAAAAAAAAAAAATTGGTGTGTTTATGCATAATTATTCTTTGTTATTCATAATCCCCATATGTTACCATAAAACTTAATATAAAGGTGATAAAATATCGAATATTTATATGATTTCTGATTTGTAATGGGGAATGTAATAAATTCGGATTATTTTGTGGAATAAAGAGGTCTTGCTCCCAAAAAATGAATTTTTTTTGAATAGCAATAAAATTACTTTGTTAAGAATTAGAAGAACATTATGGGAGCCATTAAAAAGCTTACAATAATATTACAATTTAAAAATTAAATGGAAGTGGCACTTTCGTACTTTACATTCAATAGATATGTTGGAACAATTTTTCTGATAGCAGCGTAAGTTATATAATACAGTCGTAAAAGGTACTAAAAAATACAATGTGATCAAAACTGTTAAAAGTAAAATAAAGACAAGCTTGTTACTTCAGTATATACTTTATACTTCATTTTTATCTAAACGAAACAGAACTTTCTATTTCTAGATAACTTTTTATGTCTTGTCAAATAAAAGGCTAGACTAAAGAATATAACTCTATTATTAGAACTTATACACACATAAGAAAAAACAGTTCCACATAAAAAACAAAGTAAACCCATATAATCACCAATAATGAACAGTCTGCCTACCCGCGTTGATTACCAGGGACATACGTCATGATAGAAACCATGCAGCTGCGCAAACTGAACGAATTTTGGCAAAGTTTTCAACTTTTATTACATTCCCCATTAGGAAAGTTGGAAATTTTATAAACTAACTAGTAAATTTGAAAAGTACTCAATAATTTATCGCATTTTTACCTTCCAAATCTTATTTACAAGATTTAGTGATGATTATGAATAATCACCGGTGTTTATGCATAATTACCGGATTAATCTCATTTACCGTAACATGTGCAAAATAGCACGTGCAATGCACAATGAAACATATATACAGAAGAAGGAACAAACAAAAATTCATTGCAATGATCAAAAAGCATATAAGCATACAAACAAATGCATTCAAATATATACATAAACACGTACTTATGTATGTGTTTATGTATATACATACATACATATACAAAAGCAAACTGGAATTGAATATAAACACATATACTAAAAAAAAGCATAAAAGCATTACAAATTAATTAATGTTAATTTATTACCCCTTCAAATAATCCTGTATAGAGTGGCATAAAGGAATCTTGCATTTTAGTTGATCATAAAAGCATGAATAAGGAATAAGCCATACCATGGAAGAATAAACGCAATATGTTTAAACTCGACCAATAAGCGGACGTGCATAATCCTACTGATAAACTGCAAATGGAATATCGGTCAGCAATGAAGCACACGGGAATGTAGAATCTCCTTAAAATACGGCTAGGCCGTTTATATCCTAAGCATCACCAGAAAACCAGAGCAGTTATCATGGACTATGAGCCCCATACATTTTTACCTAGAATATGTGTCGGGGGAGGGGGAGGACTGTGTCTTAACGCAGCGGGAATGTCCCTCTGTTAAAAGATATTCATTCAGCACTTGAGCTTCTTCACCCGTACACGTAGGCCACTTGTTTCCGAGATGAAAAGATATACATCACTAAGTACAACATATCACCAATCTGTGATGTTCTACTTGGTTCAATCTTGGTACATTCCAAGCGGATCTAGTGATTACCAATATTAAAAATAACAGCAAGTTCGTTTCCACAGGTAATCTAAGAATGGTTCGGAGATAAACAGGAGCCCTCCTCAGCTGCTTCTTGAGAACTGTTCACTAAAAAACTCACGAGCGAATGATATATGTTCTTTTGATCGTCTAATCTCGTCAACGTTCTTGTCACTCCAGACCTGATACGCCACACGTAGGGAGCCATTCCTTGTCCATTACTCCAAAAAAAAAAAAAAAAACTAGCTTAGTACACCTAACGTTAACCAGGGCAGGAAGTATCGAGGTAGGTGACAGGAAGTCTTCAAGCTGGGAGGCATTTAATTGAAAGAGCCTTGGGAAAAGCTTTTCCCTATATGTTAGAATGCGACGTTTGCCCCCCCCCTCTCCGACCCTAGCAACCGGAGTTGCAATTGTTCCACGTCTAGCTGCAAGCATACCATTGCGAGAATGATTGCTCATGATTAGTCGTGATCTGATTGGTAATTAAGAGAGAGGGAATTCCAATGAATATGTGAAATAAACTATTGAACTGAAGCTTACCATATGCCTTTAAAGACATTCCAACATTTTTTTTAATGTCCCTTTGTCATAGCTGAGAAGGAGGTGTAACTCGTTCGTTCTATTAGCATAATGAAATCTGATATAGCCACTTAGTAGCCAGCACTTCATTCTCAATAACGAAAATGAAAAAAAAAAAAAGGTTTTGTGCCAAAGGGCGTTTGCTCACAAGGCTCGAAGAATGAAGATATCTTCACGTGTGCTATTTTTTTAAAGAAAAGAATGATCGGTTTTTGACATGACATATTTATGCTAGTTCGACACTTGTTCCTTTGATAGTCTCGTCTCGTCAACGTTCTTGTCACTCCATACCAGCTACGCCGCACGTAGAGAACCAGCCCGTGTCTATTACTCCAAAAAAATTTGCTTAGTACTCCTAACGTTGTGTGTGTGTGACATGGCTTACTAACCTTATAACATTATCTTCCACTGTACGTTGGTTTATATAGGTCACGCTTGTTGATTGTAAGGCCACTAAAGAGATTGAGGTTATGTACATTCTCAACAAATTTAAATCTCATTTGCCTTCCATACCTCATTCAGCTTATTTAAGTGATTTTATGGATTTAGTTTGTTTCCTTCTTGGTATGCCATGAGATAAACAGAGTATACAAATGCTACTGCTAGTTTCTCAATAATAAATACGTTCACTTTTGTTTACTGTCTTTTCAGTGTTGCGTGTGCAGAGTTATAATCTGTTACATTTTGTAAATACAGAAAGTATGATACTATTCCAATGATATTTCCTTATAAATGAATCTACCTCAATAGTTCGCATGATTTTCCTGGGTGATTTGAAAATTGTTTTTTCCCCTTAAAATATTTTAGAAGTGATTACACTTTTACGAAATTTTGAATTTAAAATATTTTCATTCTTCTCTTTCTTTACTTTTCATTTCATTTTTTTTTTTTTTTTGAGAATTACTTTTCTATTTTTTTGAAAACCTTTCGTGAACTTCTAAGGGAAACGCACAATTCGAGAATTATCGCGATTTCGTTTTAAAGAATTTGTGGTAAATGATTCCTTTTTTGTTTTTTATCGCTTACTAACATTTTTAAATTATAGAACTGTCCTTCGAAAAATGCTAAAAACATAAATAATGAATGCCTATATATATATATTTATCAGCATTCATTTTGCGGAAACTTAAAATGACCGGTGTAACTGTTATTTAATTCGAGGGTTTAGTGATGTAAAATTCGAATCACAATTAAAAGTTCTGATTCCATAAGTAATGTTATAAAAAAGAATGAATTTTTTTAAACATTTAATCGAACCAAGTCTCAAAGGACCTCATCCCCCTCCTCATCTGACCGTGTGATCCGTGGTGCAGGTGCCATGCAAATGCAAACCCTCCAAAAAGTGGAAATTTGTAGATATACAGAACAGTATGACGCAGCTCTTTTATTTATAAGACAAGAATGCTGTCATCGCAGATTTCTTTGAAAATTTGTTCTTTTCAATATTTTGGTATATTCAATGTGAAGTACAGTGGTTAACATTGCTTCAGAGAGATCGTTTCATTTTGCTTGTGAAAAATTTTCAGGCTTAGCATCTTCTTTCTTAATGTTTAGATTTATGAACATTTTTTCTTCACAGAAATGATGCCAAATATGCAGAAAATTTCTTCAAAAACATTGAAAATCCTGACAATTTATCTAAATAGTAACTCATAACAGTTACAATTCCAATTAGATTAAAAGGAAGCGTCACGTGATAAATTATTCCCTCTTTCATATCATATTTCATGCATGAATGGATGGAGGTGTGTGTCTTTCAACCAATGGTAGTTTAACACACAATGTAGCACACCAATGAAATGATGCACGTGCTAGTCTGTGCTTACATCATTGGACAGAAGGGGAAATCACATGGAGATTTCACCGTTAGTTTTGTTTCCTCCATAGGGAAATCAGATAACGGCTCTGGCAACTTCATCCAACATAAACATTGTGCTTAGTTTCTGGATGTGGGAATCGAAGAGATCATAATTTTTATCGTTCCGAGTAAATATTGGAGTTTCCTGGTGTTTTACTTGACCCAATTAATTTTTCACACCTCTCATTTTTACGGAATATACTACGTTAATTACTAATTTTCTATATATACGATATGTTTTCTTTTTGATAAATTGTTACAATTTTTGATATTAGTAAAATTTGAAATATCTTTCTAAAGTTTCCTCAAAAAATGGAAAAGAACAAGTTTCGCAATCCGTTCTCTCGACCTTCAATGGTTGTATCTGGAGCTGCATTAACAGCTGATAGTTTTACGCCATCGCAAAAGACTCTTAAAGGAGTTTTAGCAGGTAATTAGGGTGATAAATTAATTAAAATTGCCTATCTTTGTCAGCTTTACCAGTGTAACATATTTACTTCGAATGTGCTGTAGTATTTTTTGCATTTAACTTTTACAATAATATATTTTTTTATTATCGTTTGGGTTCTATATTTTTCTTTTTTAACAGGTGGCATAACCGGTGGAATCGAAATTTGCATTACATTTCCAACTGAATATGTGAAAACTCAATTGCAGTTAGATGAACGCTCAGCTAAACCACGCTATACCGGAATAAGTGATGTAGTAAAGCAAACAGTTAAAAGTCATGGAGTTAAAGGACTTTATAGAGGACTGAGTGTTCTTATATATGGATCTGTACCAAAGTCCGCTGTAAGGTATCTAGACGTTTTCATCTATGTTTGTACTTCACATGCTTATTTTTAAGTAATGTCTCTTTTTAAAATATTTTTAAATGATAAAAATTTTTTAGCTTAAAAGTTGAAATGAAATATGTTATTAATTTTAAGTGTGTTTTTTTTACATATTTCTTTCATTAGTTTTCAAATTTTTTAATGGAATGTCTTGGCTTTTTCTGAACAACTACAAGAATCTAAATTTTAAATAATGATTTTATCTAAAACTGATCTTTTTGTTTTGTACAAAAGACAAGATGAAAATTTGAATACTCATTTTAGTTTTATATATTGTAGTTTAGTTCACAAATTACAAATATATTGTGTATAGAACTAAAAAAAAATACCTTGAAGTGAAATAAAAATAAAAATTTAAAAATATGATAGTAACATTGGATTTTGATTAATATCGCTTTTTATTATCTTAGAAAAATTTGATTTACATATTACCTAAAAGTTTAAAATTTATCTTAGTGTAATAGAAGAAAAATGTGCTTGAAAGCTAGTTGAATACAATATTTTAAATTTTATTATTCTAAATTATTTATACAATTTATTTATAATTTAAGGGATAGGAAAAATAAATTTTAGTTACAAAACATAGTTGTATATTTGGATTCAATTATGACTTACTTTCCAATAGCAATTATAAAGATATTCGTTACAGCTTATAATTTTCCAGATCTTTTAATTATTTCAATAATATATTCTTTAAAAAGGGAATTTTGTTTATAAATTCTGTTTTATACAACAGAAATTCTGACTAATTTTTTAAAAATAAGAATTAGGATTTGTAATTTTTTAGAATTAGGTTATTTAATATGGTAAGTTTTAATTGTATAATAATTTTGTGATAATTATATTTTTCAATCTCATGCAATTTATAATGCTTGAATATTTCTTGTAATGTATATGAAAGTAACCATATACCAAATTTTTATATAACATAGTCTTGCATTATTGTATCTACTAATATTACTAATTAGAATTACCTGCATGTTTAATGGAATGAATCTTTTTTTTTGTGATTCTGAATTTGATTTGCATACTAAAAATAATTGAAGTTATATATGTTATTTTTATGTAGTTCTGTATTTTAATATTGATGATGGGTTCGATTTCATGAGATTTGTATCTTAAAAAGCTCATTTATGTTTCAAATCTGAAAGAAATTTTTGTAACATATTTTTGAAATTTTTATGTGGTTTTTTTAAAAATAAGTATTCCTTTTTATTCCTAATATATGCATATTTGCATTGCGAATTACTTTGCCTAAGTTGTTTCACAACTTTCAAAGATTATTTATCAGTGATAAGAAGATTAAAATAAAGTTTAAGAAATATCCCAAGCATTTTATTTCCTGACAGTCCTGCTATTATAGATATCAAGGTTGTTTCCATTGACTTATTTCATTTTTTTTCCTTCCTTGAAAAGATATTGGCATGAAATCTACATTTAGGTGAAAGAGGAAGTTTTCTTTCTTTTCAGATCAGGGTTTTTTTGAGGTGGAAGTAATCATAAGTAATAACTAGTTGATATTTGGAATTTGAAGGCTTCAAATACTAATTACGAAGAATGTGACTTTTGAAGGTTTCAGTGGACAAGTCTTGTAATGTAAATTTTAACTTTTTATAATACTGTTTTTAATATAGTTCTATTAAAACACTAAATTTATTTTGGATGGAGATATTTTAATGCAACCATTGATAAAGTGCTTGTGATTTTGATTCTTTTTTTAACTGGCTTGTGAAATTCCCTTTTCCTAAACTTCTTTGCTAACCTTCATTAACAACTAATGGATTTCTTGAAATGTATAGAAATACGAAATTTCATAACTATTACAAATATCTTTTTTTCCCTCCTTTAGTATATAAAATTTTTGCTAAACTTCTCACTAAGAGTCTTTTATATTGGCAGCCAATTCTTTTGAATCAAGCAAATTCTTCTGATCCTTGATAGTACAGCTAAAATATTTGCCGTGAATTAAGTTTCAGGCTACAATTCTGATTCCCAAATGATGAAAAACATCGGGGCTTAGCATACTAACAGGTAAGGGAAATGCACATGACTATTTCAAACGTTTTGTTTTGTATTGCTGTTTCTCCTTCGCATTTAGGTTTTAAAAGGAAGATATGGAAGCTGTTTTGATGAAAGATTTTATATGGTTTGTTGGATTGGCCTTTTATTTTATTTTAAATGCTTCTTTATAATTCTCACCTGAAAAATCTGAGTTTCTTTGCTTTTTGCGATAGGTTTTATTTATTCAAGTAGTTGCATGTTTAAGTAAATGGTAGAAAAGTATTTTCTTTACATCTGCATCTGCTTTCTTTTCTTGTCATGGCTATTAAAAATGTTGCAGAGAGTGATAAATTTTTGTAGGATATTTTAGTAATTCCTATATATTTTAGTACATGTGTAAAATTCTGTGAACCTTAAAAGTTTATATAATTCTAGCTACACCAATTTGAATGTATTATTGGCTGAATATTGCATTATTTGACATTATTTTTCTAGTTTAGCAAAAATGGATGACAGGATTTTAAACATGTATATTTCTATTTAATTCCTGAGTTGAAAGAAACTTTGATATAATGTCCTGGCAATTTTGATTTTATGGAATTATAATTTAATATTTTTCTTTCACAATAGGTTTTAATATTAAAAAAAAAAATGTATGGAAATATTTGTTGCATGTTTAGAAAATTTTAATAAGAATATTTAGTTTATTACATTATTTATTACATTTAGTTTAATGGATGTGATGATTTGCTTTTGTTGAATGCACATCAGAAATTCTCTCCAGAATATAACGATAAAAATAAATACATGCAAATATTAAATTTGAAGAATGATGCCAGTTATAATTCAAGAAATTTGTTTGAAATATTTCTTTTTTACAAATAAATTTTTATAATATTAAGTGTGTAGATTTGTAATATTAAATTCAATTTTTAATTGAAAATTTATTTTAGAAAATGATTTTTTTAGTTGCAATAGTCTCTAGTTTTCAGTGTTTAAAAGCATTTAATGTATATGATATACTTTCTTTAGAATGTGTGTATTTCCTGTGCCTTGTTGGCAAAATTTGACTTTTTATTTGAAGAAAAATGGGTACTTTTCCGTTTCACTGGTGCAAACCTCTCTAAGTAGAGCTTTATTTGCTATAACAAATGATATACCCTAAAAAATTGTTAATAAATGTTAGTTTTCATTGGTTTTTCATTCATTTTTGATGTACACCCAACTCTTTTTTTTTTCACTGTTTTTTTTTACATGATTTTGAAATAACTGTTCATCAACATACTTTTTTACACAAATTTTTTGTTCTAGCACGAATCTCTCTCCCTCCCTCCTCAAATATTTTAAAATTCTAATTTTGATAGTATAATCAGAAGATGGTTGGTTTATACCTACTCGTGTGAGGGATTAGGTAATCTTCTTGGCTTGTTTACTTTGTATTCTGGAGTTACAGGGAGTACCTGAATTTTTATAATCCCTATTTTCTTTATTTTGTTGTGCAACTTGATCACACAGCAATTCATTCTTCAGTATAATTGCGTTTTGTGTTAAAGTTTGTAGAGGATACTATAAATAATTTCAATAAAGTTCTAAAGGTTGATGTTTAAATTAATTTTTTTTAATTCCATGGGGAAATTTCCAGTATAATTTGTATTGATAATTATTTTTTACTATTAAAAAGGTAACATTTGTGGGAATCATGGTTTCAGTGAGGCTAAGATCTGAGTGTCTGAAGATCAGCGTGGCCAAAGGACATCGTACAGGTCGTGTTTGAGTTGTGAAACTGCAATTCACTGAACAGCTGGTTTAATTTGCGAGGGATTGAAATTTGCTACAAGTATGGAACAACATTTTCTTAATCATGATCCTGACTTAGAGCATGTATTAAAATTTCAATTTGATCTTGTGTAGCAGAATATCAAGAATTATATAAGCAACTTCTGATACCAAAAAAAAACCAGCCACTAATAAAAGACTTCGTAACAGCAACAAAAAAAAACAACAAAAAAAAAAAAACAGAGGGCATTAATAATGAATGGAATTCTTCATTTGAATCAAAGCCGACAGCTGTGCTAGACATATCTGACACATCTACTAATGATAGCATTTTTGATCTAGTTCCAAATAAATGTGCACACTTGTTATCAAGTAATGATGAATAGTTGTTAGTTAAGTCGTTTCATTCCTAACTTTAATTAGAATTTTTATGTTTCTAAAAATTTTTATACTATTTTTACATGTACAAATTTCTACTGTACACTAATTTTAATATTTTTGTAACAAAAATGAATTTTTTTATAAATATGTAACTTATATATTTCATTATAACTTTTTTACACATTTTCTGGAGAAAATATGTATAGAGCGCTTTCACCAAACATGATTTTTTAAAGTTGGGGAATATATCCCAAAATTTATTATATGTCACATGTATTTTTTACAATTTTTTTTACTTGGTTTTCGGAGAAATGAATCTACCATAAAAAAAAAAAGAGTTGGGTGTATTATGATAAAGATGTTACTGATAAGAAAATTCAGTGACTTATTTTGAAAATGTGGTGGTAAAAGGTTACCGGCAGGAATATTCTGTTTGATGTTGGCTGTATCACTTTTGGTGACTCTCATTTTGTGGTGGTGAAACGGGAAAAGTATCGAAAAATGATTTACTTGTACAGCTATATTTTGCGTTCTAATTGTTTTCGAATTTATATCATAAAAATTGGGAGCTTTAAAATGGGTTCTATGATTCTTATATGAATAATTTGATGTTATATATATATATATCAAACAGCTTTGGTACTGTATATAAATTGTGTAGCTGTGTTAAAAGGCGAGTGGCTGTCTTCAAATAAAGTTTTGTTTCTAATTCCAAATATGTTGACTACAGTTCTCAGCACTGAATTTCTGAAATGCTTTTTTTCCAAAGTATAATTTCAGGACTTATGATTTCTCTTTTGAGACAAAATTATATATTCTTGTGGCCACTTAATTGCCTTTTCTTTTACTTTAAAAAAATACTATGACCTTATTTTAAAAAAAAAATTGAATTATATTAACTGGGAAAATAAGTGGGGAAAAAAATACAACCCAGAACCAAATGTGAATAAAGAAGGTTGCATCATTTATTGAAACTTGTGAAAGTTGCATGCATTGGTACCATAAAGTAAAAATAGATTCATTTTGGTAATTTCTGCTATTGTAGCTGCGATAATACAGTGTATCTTCTTTTGCAGGGCATATTTTTATCAAATACTAAGAAAAACTTTTTTACACGTGTGAATATTTAATTTTTTAAAAAATAATGCAAGTAAACATTTTCTAATTTAGGTTCTTGGTTACAAAATAACACATCAAAACTTTCAGAATATTATGTTTTCTTAAATTTTGCTTATATTATTTTTAAAAACATTTTGGGAAATTGTAAAATTTGATCTGGAGACTCTTGCAAGATTTAAAAAGCTTAAGATTTAAAGCAATTATCTTCGTGATGTTTTTACTTGTAATGTTAATTCAAACAAGTAAACTATAAGAAAGTATTATAAAGTTCTTTTAAGTTATAAACAAAATCTTTTTAGTATGTTTTTTAAAACTGAAAAAAGGATACTGTGAATATAAATTTTCTAGTCTAAAATAATTTAAAAATATAGGAGTATGCATGTTTGTTTGAACTAATGTTTTTTTTAATCTTTTGTTTTAGAGTAGTAAAAGTTTTTTTTTTTTAAAGTGTAACAAAAAGTAGATAATTTGCATGATATTTTAATATTAAAAGATTGTTTTAAACTTGAATTACTCAAAAAGAACAACTTATAAAAAATATTGATCAATTTATAAATATTTTTGATCCTTATATTTAATTAACTTTTTAAGTCTATAATTTAAAATATTTTTTATTTTTTAATGTCTAGTTCAAAATTGCTTTTTAAATAAGTATTTGTTGGGTTTTTGGTTAGATTTCTAAACTATAGATTTTGGGTAGTTATTTTTTTAAATTTTGTATCTATATTTATCAGGCATTTTGATTTATATTTTCATTTTAAAGCCTGATTGTATTTTAAGTTTGTGAAGTTTTTAAGTTTATCAACTGAACATTTGAAGAATACTTTTAAGTTTTAAAATTGTACTAATGTATTCTTTCGGATCAAAGTGAATTTTTAGTTTCACTATCAATCATGAAAATGGAAATGTGAAAGTAAATATCAAATTAATTCATATAGATTAAAGGAACAAAATATAAAATTTTTAAATAAATGAAAAGTTTCAAATTTAATTTTTTATTTATGCTTTTGAAAAATAGTTGTCTAATTTAAAGTGGACAAAATAGCTTTTTGTTTTATTTTTACCTTTACTACAATTCATTCTATTTAAATTTGAGAAAAAAAATAATACAGGAAAATAAAGAATATATGTTAAAAAGTAACATCTCAAAACTCCATTGAACTACTAAGATTAAAAAAGAAAGTAGAAAAAGTACATGAAAATGAAAAGCTTGCTGGCTTTTTATTATTGCATAATTATTAGGTTTTTATTTTTACATCGATTATAACTCTTGATTATTACAATGTTATTGAATAACAAAAGAAATATTGTACAAAAATGTTTCTACATAAAATTTAATCCATTTAAAGCCAACTATTTAAATAATGTAACATTTTTATCACATAATTTTGATAATTTCCTGAATTGATGATATTATTGTACTAAAACTGTATAATGGATAACTGGATAAATAATAATGGTATAATAATAACTGTATAATGGTAACTGGATAATGTAGCAGTTATTTAAGTCTGCAGGTTTATTTACTTTTTATTGCTAAAATTGTTCTTTGTTCTGATAAAGTTAAGACATTATGTATATTAACTACACACACACAAAAAACATTCATAAATATACTAATTCAGAAATTTAGTTTTATTCATAATATATTAAATTGTACATCTAGTAAGAACATTTTTTTGATGTTTGATGCATAGACATCACATTATATAAAAACTATCTCAAAAAGTGGATGCATCATGTTCTTGAAACATCCATTCCATCCATCTTGCAAAATTTATCATTTCCCCCATGTATAGTTTGTCACATATTCTTGGATATCCTGTTTCCTATAATTAGATTATGGTTTGACTAGTTTATATTTCAAAGTACCTTTTGATATTATAAATTCTTACATGTATTCAGAAAATTCCATAGTACTCTTAAGAATATTGTTATGAGCTTCATAACTGGAGTGTTACGAATTAAAAATTTAGATCCTTTGAAAACCTTTGTGTGAAATAATGAAAATAGCTGCACTTTGAATCCATTTGGGCTCAAAATCACTTAAATATGATAAAACAAAGAGTTAGATACCAGTGAATGTAATAATCTTATCATTTCATCAATGTAAAAAATTATGAGGATTGTTCCTAATAATTATTGTGTAACTTTAAGTATAAGTTCATTAAATCTGGATCAAGCTGGAAAGGATATTTTCAATTTTCTTTAAGGTAGATGTTATTAAAATTGTTTGAGGATTGGTTCCTCTTTCCCCTCTAGGATAGTTTTCTAAATAAACAAAGAAATTTATTAATAATTAAATCATTTCCAAATTTTATTTCTTTGAACTATCTGGTCTTAAAGCGTAGATTTAGCAAACCAATCAGTTCATAAGTATGGATAAATGAATTTAGAATTTCAGAATATTAAACTGTTCATCTTCTTTATTGCATTTAAATAAATTGTTGTTTAAAATAGTTAGGAATTAACTAATATGTTTGTGCGTTTCTTATTATTTATACGAAAAAATTTCTTGAAAATATGTTGTGAAATTTCAGAATTATTATATTCTGTAATTTATGCTTCAGTTATTACATAAAGAATGCAAAATATTCCACTTTTCTTCTTTGCTTTGTTATAAATATACTGTTATGGTAAAAAAGTGCTTGAAATGCTGTCATAAAAAAGGGGGTCAATTTATTTGTTAAAACTTATTACATTTCTTTTCTAAATTACGTTTTTGTTTTAAAAAGACAATACGAATTCTTTATTAAAAAAAAGTTAAGAGTTTGTTCTTCATCTAGACCAGAGGTGGCTAACATTTTTGGGAAAAGTGCCATTATTTGATAAAAAAAGTAGTTATGCGGGCCACTTCTAACTTTTGAAGGACTCCTCTCTCTTTCTCACTTTTCCCTCTTCTCACAAGAAACTTTTGAAGGAATTGAAGGATTCCTGTCTCATATGATTTTTTTTTATCAAAAACAAACAAAAATGTAGAATTTTGAGACGGAATAAAATTCTAGTGAAATAAAAGTAACAAAATAAATAAAATGTTTTTTAAAATTCTGAAATGAAAGTTTTATTTTTTTTAAAGATGAAATAAGAAGTGATTATTGAATTAGAAAAAAACTTCCACAAATCATTTACTCTTTGTTCAGTATTTTTCATAATTGCTTTGGTTTGTTAAACTAGTTCTTTCTTCTTGTTTTCTCTTGTTTCATAAATATCATAATAAAAGAAAGTTTCTCTGTTGACTAATGGAAATTAATGAATTATATTAAATTGAAAGGTACATTGTGTATTTAGTTTTAGGAAGTATACAGTTTTTTTATTCTTATTTTTAGATTAGATTTCAAGAAAGTTATTCTCAGTTTCTGAAGAACTATTTTACTGTTCTTTATCTTTTTATACATTAATATTCAAAATTAGTTATACTTTCAATATCATCAAAGTAAGTTATACTGATTTTCAAATCTTTTAAGTGGAAAAGTTATCTTAAAATTTTAAGTAATGCTTTTATTTCCAACAAGGCTACAGATTGGTATTTATCATTGCAGACCTAGTACATTCCCTGAGAGCTGGTATCACTCTTTAGTGTGGCACCCATATAGGTAGAATACCAATCGCCACATTGTAATTTTGATGCCCAGTTTCCTTCCCAGGAGGCACCTGAGCTCTGATGATGTGAAAGGGCACTATACAAATTTAATTTTGCCATGAGCACTCAAGCCAAATAGGCACTTTAGAGATCTTTAACATGCTGCATAATCACCATATAGGTGATATATTTTTTCTGGGATGTGTAATATATTTACCTGCTTGCTCTTTTTAGCTATTTATTTATTTCTTCTATTGATTTTGAAGAAACTTGCTAGTTATCACATGCAAATTAAATTTTAAAACAGTTCAATAGATCATAATTTTCTTGATTATTTATCGAACTAAGGTTGCAAAATTGACTTCTAATGGCAAATAAAATTGCTTCACTGTAATTTTAAAAATGATTATATGTAATGTTATGCTTTCCTGATAATGCCTAAAAAATAACTTATAAATGATTGAGCATATTTTTGTTTCATAAAAAAGTTAAGTAAGATTATTAATGTATGATATCATTAAATTTACATTTTATTTGTTCAATTGAAGTGTTGGGCTGTAAATTTGTTTCTAAATTATGATTAATTATCTTGGGAGGGGGGAGACATTATTTTTGAATTTTGTTGTATTTTAAATTCAATTTTAAAGTTTTCTACTTTTCTTTATTTAAGCCACTGATTTATTTTTATAAATATTGTTACTTTTTAATGCATAACTATATTATAATTAATGATTTATTCAATTTATTCTGATTTTTTTTTTCATGATCTTCTGATCTTTAGACTTCATTAGATATTTTCAATTTTTTATTTTTGGATGTGATTATTTCATAGTGTTTCCAGAATATAAATATATTTATATTTTTGAGTTTGAATTGTGTGTAAATTTTAATTTCTTTGGCGGAAACAAACAAGGTCGTAAAACAGTTTAAAAAAATATAATTGTTCAGAAAAGGAACCTTATGAATGTTTATATGAAATCCCAATAATAAGTATTTTTATATTAAAATATTTGCTTTTTTATGGAGAACAGTACATATTTGTATCGAAAAGTGTTACTTTTAAAATTTATTTGGTGAAATACTATTTTATTTGTATAGTTACTAAGTTAGACAAGATCACATTAAATTCTTTAGTTAACCCTCTAAGCGGTCTGCACTTAAAGTCTTGCCATTCTGGAGATGCTTCAAAAATGCACCGCACATATTTTTTTGCTTTCAGGTGGGGTTCTCAAAAGCGGTTGAGCCGTATTTTTAAGAATGTGGCTCGGCCGCTTTTGGGAATCTTGCTTGAAGGCAGGAAAAGCATCTCTGGAATGGCGGAATTTTACGTGCAGACCGCTTGGAGGGTTAATGAAATACTGATGAATAATCTTTATATAAATGAAATAAGAGTCAATTTCTTCTTTTAAATTGTCCTTTTCTGTTTCATAAAATGCTGTATTCATTTAAGTTTCATTTGGGAAATTACGAAAACAAAAGTATATGTACTATAAATCATTTGTATATTTGAATGTAATGAATAGCATTTATTGTAATTATAGTTTTATATCCTTGATTGTGGGGGGAGAGGAACTAAGAATCTTTTTGTTCTTTTATGTTTGATGTTGAATGCAACAAACCACATATTATATGGTTTTGTATTAATTCTAAAATGTATGATGTGCTAAAGATAAGAGTCTTGATTATATAATGAGGATCAAGTTAAAACATTTATTTTACCGATAGGTTTTAAGCTATTTTTGAAGTTTTAAAAGTCATTTTGAATGAATATAATGCAGAGGAACATGCATAGCTTAGTTTTATTAAAACACTAATATATAGCATGCAAATGTTGTTTTAAAATGAAAAAATATGAATACTGAAGTTTTATAAAGGGGAAAAACATCTTTGTTACAAAAAGAACTTGTAGGAGGAAAAAAAATGGATTAATAGCAGGAAAATATGAAGTAAAATTCAAATAATTCAAAAATACTTTTATATATACGTTGCTCCATTCCATCATTGCAAATACAAATTAATCTTCGTTTTTTAAGAACATATTCTTCTGCTTAAGTCGTATGAATTGTGAAACTGTGCCTTTTTGATAGAAGTACTGAGTATATTCTTTAATTAAAAATCTTCAGATTAAAAGCTTGTTGTTTAATAATGTGTAAATACTTATTCCCTTCAATAAATCTATTCAAAATCCATCTAATTTTTGATGAGTTTCCTAAATGAATCTTCACTGATGTCAGATATGATGTCAAAAACTATTTTTCTTTTTGTGTGTGCTAAATAATACATATAATGTATTTTTATATTTTAATTCTGCTCCATTTTAATTGTTTCAGATTTGGTACATTTGAATCTCTAAAGAAAAAATGTGTCGATGAAAAAGGAAACTTGCCTCCTTCGAAACGTTTGTTATGTGGCTTGGGAGCTGGAGTGGCTGAAGCCATATTTGCTGTGACTCCAATGGAAACTATAAAAGTAAAATTTATCAATGATCAACAATCTGCCAATCCTAGATATCGTGGTTTCCTTCATGGAGTTCGAGAGATTGTCAAACAGCAAGGTATTTAACATATTTCTGAAAATTTTGAGAATAATTAAATTCTTACAGATAGAAAATTCAGACTAAGATTATAAATGTTGAGTATAACTTTAAAAATATATTATTTAAAAATTGAAAATTTGGCTTGAACTTTATCAGTGCTCTTGTAAATGACATTATAAATTGATACAAACTTTTTTACAATGAATTACTTCTCAAAAATTGTTTCAGAATTAACATTTCAAATATTCAAAAATTTGTATTTTAATACGGTATTGATATCAATATGAAAAAACATGAATATTTTTCTTTAAATTCCTTCTTTCCGAGAATGATTTTATAACAAGAGTTGTACCCAGTTTTTAGGCTGCATATTCATCATGATTTTTTAAGAGCTTCTTTTTATGAAAATATATTTTATTATTTGACAAAAAGAAAGACTTTTTTTTATCTATATGTAATAAATTTAATTGGAATTGCAAAATGCCATTTCGGGCATGATTAACTCTTAAATGTTGAAAACATTAAATGATTTTTTTAAATATAAAATTAAAAAATATAAAAATAGTTTTTAAAAAATTAAGTAAGAACATGGAGAAATTGATTAATGCATTTAGTTTTTTAAACTTAATTTATGGCTTCTGGTTTGATTTATGCTTATAAAAACTGTGAAATTTGCATTTTTTAAGCACTACAGTTTTGTGTTAAATCGGCATAAAGTCACAAATGTTTTTAAAATACTAAAATATTCAAAATTGTTAAATAAAATTTTCAAAATTTGTTAAATATTTTTTTGTTTTGTTTTAAAGTCAAAAACTTATTAATAGAATGTATAAAATATTGTTTTTCTAGGATTTAAAGGTGTGTACCAGGGTGTGACTGCCACAATAATGAAGCAAGGCAGCAATCAAGCTATTCGATTCTTTGTCATGGAATCTTTGAAAGATTGGTATCGTGGAGGAGATCCAAACAAAAAAGTTAATAAACTCCTTGTAGGGATGTTTGGTGCTGTTGCTGGGGCAGCTTCAGTATTTGGCAACACACCTATAGATGTGGTGAAAACAAGGATGCAGGTGAGTACGCTAAAATGATTATTTAAGAAATTGTATTATTGCATTGTAAAAAAATATATCATTAATGAAAGGATTATAATTTAATCAGTTAATGACCAGGTATGTAAAATTACATTGAACAACTTTAGGGGAAAAATCCTATCTGTAATATTACAATTGTGCTTTTTTTATCATTATATTTTATCTTAGCTCATGTAAAGCTGTTGCATACATACTGCTGAGTCACAGTGAAAAAAATCTTGAATTGTCATAATTCCCCTACAGTCTAACCTCTAAACTCTGAGGGTTAAAATTTGATCTAATGGGAGTGGGTGCCATGACATAGTTCATTAGAATAACTACAAACACACAAATGATCAAGCTAATGTATTTATTTTGATTGACTGGAGAGGATGATCATAACTATTATTTAAATCAGCGTTTTCCAATCTCTTTTTGGGTCACATACCACTTGTTTGTACATCATGCTAAATTGTACTACTTTGTAAAAATGATTGTATTTCGTGAAATTTGTTATCACAAGATTGTTTATTTATTTGCATTATATACATTTTATTGGGTGACCACGTATTCAGATATAATGAGACAAACTACATTGAAACACACCTAAACAGCATGCTGGATTAGAACGAAACTATAAACTCACTGTAACATGTATATGTTTGTTCTAAGTTTCATATTTATCTATCTATCTATTATTTTGACATATTTCATTTACAAATAAATGGTTTTAATAAAAACATAAATTAGTTTTTTTAATATAATTTTATTTCCTTCCTTTCTTTCCTTTATTTATTTAACCTTTATTTCCTTTTCCTTTTATTCCTTTTAATCAAATATTTTAAATAATAAACTTAATGAAAATCTTTGTGCTTGTTTCAAAAAACACAATTTTTTGGAATCTGGTTAAAAAATGATGAGGTATACCCTTAATGCTGCAGCTGTATTCATTCTGTTTTGATACTTATTTTTTTAAATAACATGAAGAAAAAGCTCTTTCTACTTATTTCGTACTAGTAAATGACAATAATTTAAGAGCTTTCTCAGAAAATTTTTCATATTCTTTATCAATGCTTAGCCAAAAATTAATTAGATTGTGTCGCTTGAATGTTATTTGTAAAATTCTGTCGCATGATAATTCTGTTAAATTTTCTTGATCTTTTATTGGTAATGATGTAGAGCTTTTTCTAAATTTTCTTCATTGAAGGGGTTTGAAATCCAATTATCATTTGTTTTCTGGTTTTGGAAAATACTCTGTGAAAGTCAATTTTAAACTTGTTAAATGTGCTATTATATTTTCTCATATATCTTGAGATGGACTAACCATACTTTCAAACAAAAAAATATGTAGTTTCAGATTCTTCCGATTGTTTTCAATACACTGTTTCCAAAAATCTAATTTCATAATCATACTTTTAATTTTATCATTAACATTAAATACTGTTATCAAGCTGTTCTAAAGTGTCAAATTTAAATTATTTATTGCCCCCCCCCCCCAAAAAAAAAATATCAGATGAATATGTAAGTGCAATTAAAATCA
>BMAV01018433.1:40295-104937 GCA_019973955.1 Trichonephila inaurata madagascariensis
CCTGTGTTTCTTGTCTAAGTTCAAATAAGTGGGTTAGCACCTTACCATGAGATATCTGTCTCACTTCTATTTAAAAGAATAGAGAAATATGAAGCGTCTTTGCACATATCTTTAAAAATTCTTGAGTTTTTGAAGCTTTTCTTTATAAAATTAACAATCTTTACCGCATCGTAGAGAATGAGTTTCAATTATTCTGGAAGGCGCTTTGTTACTAGATTTTGCCTATAGATACAGCAGTGGCTCCAAATTACATTAGGAGCTAAATTTAAAAGACGTGTCCCCAAAGGCCAATATATAAACCTGAAATTGACTCAGCACCATCGGTATACAATCCACAACAGTCTGACCAAGTAATATCTTTCAATATATAAAATAATCTTTAATACCTTTAAATATTTCTTTATCCATTGTGCATGTGGAGAGAAATGACAAAGTAAAATATTCTCATAAAATTCATCATCTTTAATGTACCTAACCATATCAAGCAATACAGCATTGTTTGTTATAGTCTGGGATCTACTTGAATTAAGAAAAATTTACTTTTTTTTTTATTCTCTATCTCTCTGTTTCCTTGATATCTTTGAAAATATCGTGAATTCTTCTCAATACTGTATTGTTTGAAAGAGGAATATAATTAATTTTTGAAATATATTTTTGGTCGATCATAAGGCCATTGGCATTCTTTTGTACAAGGTAAAATTAATTTTTCTCCTATTTGATGACTAGAACCACTTTTGGTGATATGGTAACTAATATGAAAACTAACATCTACTGAATGTTCATTATCCTTATTAGTGGGTAAAAAGTAAGATGATAAAATAAGACACATTTTTTTGCTCTTCTAAACGTTTAAAAAATCACTATCTTTGTTTTTGTAATCGGTATGTTTTGTATGTTGAAATTGCAAAAGAAACAAAGGCTTCATGTTCATTTGAAAGCACTATGCCACACACTGCTCACTTGGGCCTAGGGCATTCTTTGTCTCCAAAATACGAAAATCTACAATTTATATATTCATTGCAATATTTTCTCTTAATGCCTGCTTTTAAGAACTGAAGATTGCGCTGAAGAAAAACCGAGTTTTCAGAACTGTCATTTGTAGAACTCGGCAATATGTCACTGTTCATGTTTTGCTTGAGATTTTGGCATGCACTGGTCCACTGATCCATGGCATATTAATAAAAAGTTAATCAACATGGGGATCATTGAATTTTAATAAACAAAGACAATAGAATCACAAACAATAGCCTGTCACTTGCAAGCCATGAGGTGAAGTGAACGAGAGTGCAGTGCCATCAAATCGGTGGCAGTGACATCTCAAGTTACTGATGGCTAATAGCTAAATTTAAAAGTGTACAAAAGAAAAAACGATAATGACCACCAGATTTTTGATCACAGACTTAACATATTAACAACTTTACTGCAGAATATTATTAAAATAATTTTTTATGAATTATAGGAAAAAAATGTTTTTGTAATATTTTTGGATTTAATTTTTTATTTATTTTGATGTCGGTCATTATTGATTATTTTTTGTGTACCACCAACCAGTAACTTGCTTACCATCGATGGTACATGTACCACAGGTTCGGAAACTCTGATTTATAAATAATCAGAATTGGATTTAGTTGAAGACCAAAGACACTCTGATTAGAAAAGATTAAAGAAAGTATCTCCAGGTTTAGCAAATTCTATCAGTAATGGCTCCTGAGGATAAAAAAAAGTTAATAGCACCTTTCCCGTGGAAATGATGGGGCCGCGTTAGACGAGTGGCATAGGTATCGGATCATGGCTTGACTTGTCACGAGTTCGAGCCCAGTACCACTAAAGACCTGCCATGTAGGGCAGCGATGCACATTCAATCTGTCGAGAACTGAAACATCCTCCCATTGGCGTGGTGTGGTAGTTAAGAGAGGGGGTGCCAGCTCAGGTGTCATCCACATCACTTGACCATGGTTCAAAATTACGTGGTCTGTCGCCAAAAGCCCTCATGTAGCTGAACAGTGTGACATTAATATTCAATCAATCAACCCATGGAAATGACAGCCTTTGCTTTTTTGGGGAGTGGTGAATTCAAATACTTCCACTGTAAGCTTTGTTGGCATGTTTCAGGTTCGTAGTGGTGGCACCATGATTCGTCTCTGGTCACAATTGCAGACAAGAAGTCGTCGGCCTCATTGTGATACCGGATGAAATGAGTCAAAGCAGTGCCAAATCTGTCCATCTTCTCACAGTTGTTCAAAGGCTTGGAAATCCATTCAGCACACAAAAGCCGATAACTGAGATGATCATGAATTATGCTGTGAACCGAATCGTGACTGAGATTCATGTGCTGTGCCATCGATGCTTTCCACCATTCTTGTTGGATCAGCTCATCAACCTGTGCAATTGTGTCGGGGGTGATTACGAGGTGGCTTTGGCCCGATCTTAGATCGTCTGTGCAACTTTCATGTCCTTCTCTGAACAGTTTGCTCCAATGCTTCACAGTGGCCAATGAGATGCAATGTTCACCATACACAGCAATCATACAGCGACTAATTTCTTGTTGAGAAACACCTTCAGCTGTCAAAAACCACACCACACTGTTCCTCTTTTGGAGTGTCCATTGTGTCACTCTATCGTCTTAAACCTAGTGTATGAGTGTCAAAGAACTTTTAACCTTACACTTTCGCAAATGAGGGATATCTCTGTGTTATGTGCATGCATCGCAGATGATGGACCCAACTATTCTTGCACAGTGGGGGTTGGCTCACTTTCATTTAACTTGCTCTTGTATATTAAACATATGACTTTTGTTAGAGAAATGTTTCATATTCCTAGCGTATATTCCTATCATTTTCTTTGTTATAAACTTTACATTGATTCCTTGATTGATTGAAATATGATTCCTGACTTTTAGAACATATCTCCATAACCTAGTTTTTCATACTTTATTAATGTAAAAAAAATGTGTGTTTTCTTAGATTTAAGAACATTTACTTATAAGATTTAAATATATATTATAATTTTTCTGCCATGTAGAAGTATCATGGATTTAATAAAGTTATACTATTCTTTTCTAGGGCTTGGAAGCGCACAAATATAGAAGTACTTTCCATTGCATTTATGAAATTGCAAAGCATGAAGGGTTGATTGCGTAAGTAGTTATCATATGAATGCTTAGTTTTTGTTTCTTTAGTTATCTTTAGATTTAAAATATAAAAATTAAAAAAAAAATTATTATGAATATTGGCTTATAAAGCTTAAATTCTGGTTTTGTCCTTTAAATTATTAAGACAAATATTGCTGCAAGAATTCATCCAACTTAATTTTCATGACTCTAGAATAAATAAGTGTTATTATAAATTAACAAAAATTGTCTAGTATATAAGTAAAGATAAATGAACTCCTTTAGATATCAATAGACATCTATTAGATTTTTTATTGATATATTATTAGATTTCTCCTAGTTGATTAATCTTTTATAATATAAAATAAGAAAAATATATAAAGGCGTATAGAAGAAAAATAGAGCTATATCAAAATTTTTAAGAATACAATTTAGTTTGATGAAAATTATACAGTTCAGTTTGATATAAATAAAATCAAAATAAAACTTTTTAAAAAATATGCATAAAAAACTATTCACATGCAATCTCATTTATTTTCATTAAAGTGAAGTTTGTTATTTTTTATGAATAAAATTATGTTCTTGTGATAAATCTTGTATAGTTATTTTTATTTGAACTTTTTCAATATATTTTTAGATATTTTGTGATATATACATTCTTTTTGAAAATGAACGGCTTTTTCAGTCCAAAATGTATAAGATCAGTCAGTGGCATGGGGGTGGGGTCGAGGGTTGGAAGTCCACCATTCTCGTATCATGCTCCAATACACTGCCCAACATATTCTTTTTAATTTTGTTGAATTTTGAAAAAAAAAGGAAAAAATTAATTATTGTATACATAATTAGAATTAATTAAATTAATTATTAGTAACAAATACTTAATTAAATTTTTCATTCTATATACATAGGATTATAATAATAATAAAAAAAAAATTAAGGGCTTTGGGGGGAGGGTTTGGAATTGAGAACCTCCCCCTCCTTTGTGTGCACCACTGAGATCAGTTATTTTTCAAAAATGTAGCAATACAGTGATTTAAAAATTTGCAAAGTAGTAATGTTATACTATAGCACATTGATAATTAAAAGAAATAAGTTACATTAAAAAATTAAAGGGTAAGAGAAGAATATTAAGTGTATATATATATATTATACCTTTTTAAAATAGAGAAAATAAAATGTCTTTGGAATTTATTAAATTTAGTACATTGCAATATTTAAACCATCTTTTATATGCACAAGATGTGGCAGCAAATTGAGCAATTTTAAGAGTGTTTAGAACAGTGAACAATTAGCTTTATTTACTTTAACTTAAGAATACATGGTAAACACATGAAATATGGGTACATGGCAAACGTAAAAGCATTTAGTTTTCCAGCTGAAAACACCAAAAAAAAAGTTTTTAGTTTCCAAAAGTAATATCTTTTTGATGGCCAGCATCCCTCTATGTGCACTCAGTAAGTTTTCTCCTAACATTGCCCATTATCGATCTGTAGGAATTTGTTGAATTTCTTCCTAAATTTGATGTTTCTTCTCCTGAATTGTGTGTGGTGGTGAAGCACCTAACACTTGTGTTTTCAAGTAACCAAACAGAAAAAAAAAATACAGGTTGAAAGATCAGGGGAACTAGCTGGCCATCCGACATTCCCATGTTGAGAGATCACGATTAGAAATGGATTCCTCATAGTTGCTATGAAATTAGGGGCAGTGTAACCGGTAGCCTTATCTTGTTAAAAATCTTTGTATACAAGCATATGAACAATTACAGGAGCTAAAAAGTTCTCCAGCATGTGAAAGTAGCATTTCTCTATCACTGTTACAATATTTCTCCTCTCATTTTCAAAAGAAATACGAATCATTAATTCCAAAAGAAGGTATTGCACACCATATAATAATTTTCAAGCTGTATAGGGGTTTCTCATGGATTTCCTGCAGGTGTGTGTTAGAAAGCAATTGAAATTTTGTTTGTTAACATTTTCTGACAAATGGATATGGGCTGTGTCTCCCATCTGTGTGTTAACAAAATTATGGTTTTCATTGATCAACTGCAAAAATATCTTGCAAAACTGAAGTTTGTTTCCATAATCCTGCTTTTGCAGTGCATGAACAATTTGAAACTTGTAGGCATGAAATTAAAAATCTTTATGTAATATTTATCAGATGCTGTGGTTTGAAAGCCCGCATTTCAGAGAATGACAATGGGTAGAGCAGAATTGACTGTTAAACAGCCTCTACATTCTCAGGTGTATGTATTGTTTTTCACTGCAACCTCGCCTCTTATTTACTGTTGATCTGGTGGATTCAAAAGTTTTTTATCCAGTTCTTGATGGCGTGGGCTAATGTAACTGCATTATTATGATAAATCTTGAACTTACTCAGCCTTCATGTAACACCATTTTTATAAAATGCTTTTACAACATTCACACAATGTACTCCTGTTCACTGCACCATTGAAACTAAAAAGGTTTTTAAGTTTTCTACTCGATGGTGATAGCATTGTTCTCCTTGCCCCAGCCAAACCAAAATAAATACTGTGACCAAATTACTGATTGACTGCCACACCTTGTGTATATATATTTGTACATAAGCATAATGTACATTGTATTTTTAAATTTTTTTCAGGTTTTACAAAGGTACTGTTCCAAGACTTAGTCGAGTTTGTTTAGATGTTGCAATTACATTTATGATTTACGACTCTTTTATGGATTTGTTCAACAAAGTTTGGAAAACAGATTAAATTTGATATGGATCTCTTTTTTTGTTATAAATTTAAGCTGTATAGTTTATTTTGTTAGATTTATATATTTTTGCAATGTTTATAAATTAAAGTTATTACCCAGTATTTATACTGTGTAATTATAGCAATATTACAAAAGGCACATTGATATATTCTTTTTTTTAAGGTGTATATGTTTGTTAAGGTCTGTGTATTCCATTTCATACAAAAAAAGAATCAAATTTTTGTAAGACTAGTTTGTAATCTCCAGATTTTATGATGTATTTTATAATTCAATAAAATTCCAATTGTCACAGTGTTATCTCTTAGACTTTTTTTTTAAAAGAACTAAGTTTTTTTTATTATAAAACTGTTTTTTATTTGGTATAAACATTGTGTAACTAGGATGGAGTACAGTATTAAATATTTGTAAAAAAAAAAAAAACTTGTTGTCTGAAGAACTTTATACTATATCATGGTATTTACTTATTATTTTGTTGACCAATCTTATATTAAAAATATCATCAAATACCACAATATAGTAGTAGAAAATAGTTATGTGCATGTTCGAACAAGGTAATTTTGTTAGCCCATATTTGAAAATAATAACCTTTTTTTACAGGTTGTGCTGTTTTTATGCAATTCAAACGCAATTTATCATACTCAAAAATAATAACGATGTTTACAATTTGTAAATTTTTCTGCATTATTTTTTAGTGAAAAAATTATTAAAATTTCGGATTTATTTTCTATGGGAGCAAATGCAATGAAGTATTTCTAATAAATATCGCCTAAGGCTTAAATACCTAAAAGAACAGGGTTTTGCAAAATGGAGAAATAAGAAATGTAATGGAACTGCATGATAGTATTTAGATTCAAATTTATGTGGCATTATCTATATAAAAAATTTATTGCAATTTTTAATGCAATTATGGCATTGTTATTGCATCTTTTTGTTTATTTCAAGTGTATTTTTTTTTTAAAATTCAGTATTTAATTATTCTAAATCTTCCAATTTTATTAATTGACAGATTAATACAGAAGGAGAATGTACAGGGCATTTTCTTTTTTTGTGCATGTGCAGAAATGATGACAGCATTTAGCGAAGTTTTTTAATTTGATGTCTTTTAGTGTAGAGAAATTGGTTGATGGTATAATACGTAAGTACCAATAACACATTGTATAAGTATTTGAAATTTCTGAAAAAGTTGTTCTTCCATACTGATTTACTTGAATGTCTGAAAAATCTGTTGTAGCAAATTAGAGTCAAACATGATAATAGGAACCTAAGATTGCTTATGAACTCTCCAATAAAAGTCGTGAATTTTTGGCAAATATTTGATACTGTACATTTCTTGTATATTAAGCCTCATAGTTAAAAATGGTGTGTAGAGAGTAGTTTTTCTTTCATGTAAATCAGAATTTTAGGTTTGTATATTTTTTTTTTATTATTTCTGTATGAATATCAAATCTAAAAGAATAAAAAAAAAATATATGGAAAAAGAAATTATGTAGGACCATGTTTTATAAAATAATTCTAAAATATTGTATATATCTAATGACCACAGTAACAAACACAGACCTCTCTTATTAGAGGGGGCTTTATTCTAAAAAACATGTTGATGAAAGCCTCGAAGTGTAATCTCTATGGTAAAAATCTGTTTATACGTGTGGTGGTGTGTGTCTGTGGGGTTCACACTCTACCTTTGTGTATGCTACTGCCTGTTCAGTTGACAGTTTTGTGAAACAGGAATGTTTGGATGTCTTTCATTATTAAAATAAAATCATTAAAGAGATAATGATGCACACACACACATATGGTTAATGTAATGATAATTTATGAGTCTTTTGAGTTATTGATAAATCCAATATATTAAAATATTCATATTTATGAACAAGAAGAAATGTTATCTTTTACAAGCAATTTTACTGGTCTTTATGTTAATCTTAGTATAATTTAACTTTCACATTAAATAAAAAAAAAAGTCTGCTTCATGGAGAAATGATGTTTTTAAAAAAGTAACTGAATTCATAAAATACTTCACACAAAATAAAATTTTTCTTTATAACTTTTTATGACCCTTACAATTTGCTCTTGGGTGTTATTTAGCAAAATAATTTGTATGCATGTGTATGGAAGGGAAATAGAAGCTCATATAAAAAAGTTTTTTTTGGAAAATGAATTAGCTAGATTTGCATTTATGATACAATATTTGGATGATGGAATCATGCAAAATGCATTGATGATTTTTGAAGTTACAATTTATCTATACAGCTAAATTCAAAAAATATATTCTTGCATTACTGCTGTTTTTTTTTAATGCGGATCCAGAAATTATATTCTTTACATCATATAATTTACTCAATAAAACTAATCCTTAAAAAAACACACTTAGTTCTCTTATGATAGTTTATACAAATAATATAGTTGAATTTTAAATTGATTGGTTCATTGGAATTTTATAGCATTGAATTACCAATATATATTACATCAACCATATGGTAAAAAAAATCAGGTTATGTAAATAATTTTTTTTAAATTTAACCCTCCGAGCGGTCTGCACGTAAAATCCTGCCATTCTAGAGATGCTTCGAAAATGCACAGCACGTATTTTTTGCCTTTAAGTAAGATTCTCAAAAGCGGTTGAGCCGTATTTTTAAAAATACGGCTCAACCGCTTTTGAGAATCTTACTTGAATGCAAAAAAAAACATCTTTAGAATGGCGGGATTTTACGTGCAGATCGCTTGGAGGGTTAACTTTGCATAAGACAAAAATAAATAAATAAAAAGTATTAGTGTCTAACAAGATTTTACATTTCAGTAATAACAAAATTTGTACATTATAAATTGAGATGAAAAATTAGTTACAATCTTGTAAAGATTGTGTTGTCTCATGCGTCATTTGATTTGATTAAAGGGAGGCACTGTTGCATGATGGAACTGGTTTTTCTTTTGAGCTGGCAAATAATGGTTTTAGGAGAGATGGGGTGAAATAAGATGTCTGAAGGAAGTTCATAAAATTCTATGTCACATGTATTTGTGTATAAAAATAATAATAAATGGGTTATTTTAAGTAAACAGAAGTCACACGTTTTCAAAAGAACAACTTAGTATTATAAGTCATCTTGATCAATTGACAAAATGTCATAGAAAATTAAATGTTGCTGTGTGTTAAAATATTGATTCATGGGGTGGGGGATTTAGTAAATGTCAAAAAAATATTAAAAAAAAAGTAGGAAACATCAAAATTATTACTCAAGTTTTTCAGGTGTTAATAGAAAAAAATGTTTTATATCTAGCCATTATATATATATACTGTCCCTACTTGGATTCCTCCATGTGTCATATTTAGGTTCTCAAAAATATCTGGTATGGAAGCACTTATTTTCAATATTAAGGCATCAATTTTTACCTTTAGAGTGGACTTGGTAACATAGAGGTAGCATGCCTGCTTCGCAAGGTTGTGTATTCAATTCCAGCTTGAGCCAATAAGATTTTTTGGATGCGAAAATCGTATGCACGTATGTCATATGATTATGTGGTATATAAAAGATCCACTGAGTATCAGTTTGGCTGTGGTACTCTTAGCAAAATTAAATTGCTGCAATATTTAGCATCTAATGAGAGCATGAATTAAATTAATTCAATCATCCAAATTTGACTTGGAGAGCCACCACTGAAATGGCTCACATTTGGGGACTTGCCCTACGTGCAAAGGCTTAGTTGCTATTATACAGCTCGTTAAAAAAAGTTTTTTCCCCATTAGGTGGGTTTCTACCAGGTGTCCATAAAGTATGATTACACTTTCAAATATTAATTACAAATAAACAAGCAAAGATATTCACTTAGTTTTTTTTTGTTCCAAAAAGAAAGTACCATATTTTTTTTACAATGCTTTATTGAATGATTTCAGTGTGTGCAAAACATAGACTTTACAAGATTTCTGGCAAAGTTCTGTGAAGCATTGCAGGACCTACATTCTGAACAGTTACTGTAATTAGAATTTTCAATTCATCAGTGCTACAAATTGGAAATTCATAAGCAATATTTTTTGTCCAAATTTGGTAATGAGGCCGCCACTAGATGGCTCTCATATGTAGTGATTTTCCGTGTCTGCAAAGGCTAAATTACAGCCCTATTGGGAAAAAAACATTCCTATAACAAGCCCAGAGGTGTTAAGTCTAGAGATCTGGTAGCTATGGTATTGGACTTCCTCTTTCCATCCATCGCCCAGAGAACTTTTTTCACTTTCCAGCTCCAGCGTGATGGTGCTCAATTTATGCTGTACCATGTGTTGCCCATTTAAATTTGATAAACCCTTCTACAACTTGTGCTTGTAGTGAAACGCTTTTAAATGTTGTTAAAAACATAGACATTGCATCATCTGATTTGCATTTTGCCTTAATGGAACGTAAAAAACTGTGCGTGAAAGTCTTTAATTTTTAATTAATCTTTGAAAGTGTAGCCATACTTTTCTGACACCCTATATTTTTGAAAGCCAGTTCTTATATTTTTCTGTTTTTGCATTGTATTAAAAGTTTGTCAGATGTAACTTTGTGGAATTTTTCATTTGTTTCAAATACAGGAATACAAGTACAAGTATGAAAATATAATAATTCGAAGGAGAATGCTTTTAAAAGCGTACATGGTCACTTTGTTGATTTAGAATTACATTCAGTTGAAAAGGTAACAGATGTAGATGCTGTTGAAACATTTTTAGAATGTGATTTGAAATGTTAACACTGTGTGAGAAATTTTGCAAGAAAATCGGCAACTGTCATGCGAGGAGATAGCGACATCAACTAACATTTTGAAAACGTTGATATTTTGCATTCTATGCCAGAATTTACAGCTTAGCCATGTTTGTCCCAGATGAGTTCCTCATAATTTTACTTAAGAACAAATGCAAACAAGAATACACCAATGTTGTGCGAGGAAACAGATGCTTTAAAATGATCCAAATTTCTTAGACTGTAATAATAGATGATGAAACTTATCATTTAATCTTACATTATTTTGATCCCCTTACTAAGTCCGCAACAAGTTTCTGGAAACACCCTGATTCACAGACTTTCAAAAACCCCGACAAACCAAATCTGGCAGAAAGGTCATGATTATTTTCTTTGATCGTAAACATAAAATCTAACAGCATACTGTGCCTCTAAAAACAACTGTGAATGGTGAGTGTTATGTCTCAGATTTGAAAATTTTGCAATAACATAATGTGAGAAAGTGTCATCAACACTTTGAAGGAATTGGACATTACAACGAAAATGCTCCTCTGTGTGTTGCTATTTCTGTTCAGCAATATCTTAGTAAATGTTATATTAAAATCAAGCCACATCTTTATCTCTCAAGAATCCACATATCTCACCATGTGATTTTAGGGTGTTTCCAACATTGAAGAAGCTGCAGGGTAGAAAATTTAATACAGATTTGGACATAATTTCAGCAGTGCAGGGTTCTCTAAAGCGGCTTTCATAAAAAAGCTTCTCTACTTGTTTTGAAAAGTGGGTTGAACGATGGGACTGTTGCATATAATCTAAAGAAAGGTATATTGAAAAAAAAAATTTTTTGTTGCAAATATATTTTATTTTTAATGATTTTACTCTCAGTTTTATGGAATACTTTTTGAATATTTATAAATTAAAAAATTTCTTTCTTATGTATTTTATAACTTTAAAGAGGAAATCTCCTTGACCCTTAATTTTTATACTGATAATGAATAATTAAAAAATTGTCCAATTAATTTGAAAAAAAGTTTCTAAAATCATTGTTTAGAATAATGGAGATTACTGTTTATTTAATCTTTATGATGCTTCACTGCATGCAAATAAACAGAAATTTTTTTTTTTTCATAAAGTTTAATAAAAGTTGACCTAAAAATGAAATTCCAAATAATATGCTTTTTCTATAAATAAGAGATAAATATCTCTAACTTTTGTATATCAGTTGTTAAAATTGGATTACAAGAGGAACCTGGGAGCAAAACTTCTCCAGTTACCTTTTTTTAATAGCAATAGTTGAGACAAGCTAGAATGACAGGTTTGTAAAATACAAAATTCTTCTGATAAGGTGTGGAAATGAAGAGGAATGTGACAACAATAAAGCATTGTTATTTTACCAAAATTATAAGTTCTGTTGTCAATATTCTATAGTGCAGCATTGCTTCAAAAAAAAAAAAAAAAAAATCAAATGGAACTTTGCGAAGGTTTACGAGATAAAAAATTATATTTCAAGTCCCCACAATATATATATATAAAAAAAAAAAGGATTAGGATAGAATCTTACTATTAAAAAATTTTAACAGCCACAAAAAAGTACAGAAATTTATATATATAAATAGAATATATATTCATATTTCAATTCTCAGTAGTTAATGGAAAATTTTTTTATCCATAGAAAGTTCTCAAATAAATGCTAAAAGGTATGTTACTGTTTTCCTATCATCATATCTTGTGGAATGTGGTTTTAATTATGCTAATGAAAAATCACAATGAAATTGGTACAGTAAAAAAAAGGTAGTCTTTGTCTGGTTCTGATAAAATTTGAGCCAAAAATTAATATACTTGTATCAAAACGGCAGCATGAAAGATCTTATTAATAAAGTATAATTACATGAAACACATACACCCAGTATATATTTAATTTTTAAAATTATTTCTGTAATTAAAACACATTTCAGTTTTATCAAGTAAAACTGTTGGAATTTTTAATTTACACTTCTTGTATTATTTCAGAACTTTTTAATTAGTATCTTTTACAAAAACTTAGATGTATCATTTATAAAATCCTTAACTGTTCAAATAAGTTTTTAATACTGTACAAATATCTCACTTATGAATATTACGTATGCATATATCAGGTCCCTACACTTAGTTAGGAACCAGGAGAGATCCACAAGCAAAAAAAGGCCTGGAAACTCTTGCTCTAGTGAAACAAATTTAAACCTAATTAAGTCCAATTTGTCTTGTTTATCTTCATTTGTGTGTAAATTATTAATTAATTGCTTTAACTATTTTTTACACCTTTAAAATTCCAAAAGAAAATTTTTATGCTTTTTTTTTAAACAAAACTGTTTTTAAAACTTATTATAAACTTTATTTTTTTTACAGATATAGCTTTTGCATTTGTTACAGATATAGCTTTTATTCTTAGCCATAAAAAAAGAGAAAATATATTTACACAGATGTATATTTATGATTTCATTTAAATATGTCAATGAAAAATAAAAGGAAGTCACTTTATTTAAGTGTGGTAAGTAATGTTAATCAACATGCTTTCTTATAGTATTGAAGGTACTTATGTACTATCATAATCATATTGGCAACATTGAATAAAACCAATTCTATAAATGAAATATGTTAATGGAAGCATGTAGTTGAAAAATACTATATGAAAAGTAATTAATTATAAACAAATAATAATCAATAAAAGAATAACTAATTTTAAATGTTTTACTTTTTTATTATTAATTTTATAATTTAAGAATTCAGTAAATCCCAGATTTACATTTTATTATTCAAGTTTGCCATATCAACAAATGGTTGGGCTTAGAGTGATGGCAAGAGGAGAAATATAAAATGAAGCACATGGTTGCCAATTCAGTGTCAACAACATAAGCAAAATTGGGGTTTTGAAATTAGCGAGGCTACCGTGAAAGTTGGTATAGTTGCGATAGTACTTAAGTACCATGTTTGACAAATCTATTGTTTTATTGATGAATTAGGACAAAGTAATTAAAAATGTACACAGCCATTATTAAAGTTTATTACTTCAATATTCAACACTGAATTGACCTACCACAAATATATACACTGAATTACCTCAAAATAGGTGTGAAAGAAAAAAAACTAGAAAAAAGAAATAACAATGATGGAGCTTGGCATGTTTTTCTTCAAACGAACTTTTCCTCACTTTCATTAAAATTCATACAGAAAATAACATTAAACAACAACATTTATTTCATTATATAATAGAAATTAAAACAAAATAAAATCCCTTGTAAAAGAACATATGTGTATCATGCTAAATATACAATACAAACTGATAAAGAAAGTAAATGGAAAGTATACCATATAAATATTTAAATTCATTTCAGGCAGTCATTTGCATAATACTTTAAATTTCAAACAGTTTTTCTCACTTTTGACACTTAATAATAAACACACACATATGTATAAATTAAATTAAACATATATATTATAATCTCAAACACATATACATTAATTTACACCTTTAGTAGACCAGGAAACCAGTATGAGGATTCACCTTGAAATTGCTCATCAACCCAAACCAAACCTTCTCTTATCAAATCAACAATTGCTTTTTCTGCCCTAACTTTTTCCCAGCCAAACTCTTCCACTAAAATTGTAAGAGTGACATATCCAGTAGAACTCCCTTTTTGAATCACTTTAGTATGATCTACATTTAATTCAGCAGGAACTGACTGAACTATATGATCTCTGGCGGAGCCGCAAGCAATTGTTCTGAAACCTTCACCTAAAATTTTCAATTTATCTATGGCCCGCAATAAATCATCATACCCGATATCTTCTTGTTTAGATGCGAGATTTCTCGACTTCAACAGAAGTCGCCTTAACTCTTCCAAATTCATAATACCTCCATTACGATGACGAGTGGCCAGGCAAACTTCAACAATCTGAACTCCTAACTCATAGTAAAAATCGCCAACGCCTAACATATCGGCCCAAAAACCTTTGCTAGAAGCTAATGGATCAACACCAGTGGCTGAACACATTTCCTGAAATTGCTGACGAAATTGAGGGTTTTTCTTTATTTTACTTTTATATTTTCCCGCGAATTCTTGAAGGTTAGATCGAAAAGTCTCCATTTGTTTGGTCATATGTTGTAACTGATCATCTGCTATTTCACTCCCTTTATCTTTAAACCTCGCTTGAGCCAGTTGATGCTTTTGGATCGCCGCTACTCCTCCAACACGTCGCCGCATTTTCCAGTTTTAAGTAGCTTATTCAAATATGAAACGAATTAAATTGTAAATATGATGTAAAATAGAACTAATCGCTTAGTTTAGTTTGTTTACGATGATTGCGATCATATAGCTTCACTTCATTTTGTTGAATTAATGCCACCCAAACAACTGAAACATTATACGTAAGACAAGATAAAAGGATGAAATAAAGTTAAAATGGAAATAGAAACTTTCCAAAGGATTTTGAAAAACAATTATAGCATGAAAATAATAAATATATCAATCTGAGTAACTTTTCCAAATAAATAATTATTGCTATCTCGATTCAAACGCTAATTTATTATTTTTTTTTAAGAAAAAGAAAGTACTACATTCGGTATTAATCTTTGGCATCAATGTAAAAACATAAAAAATACCGGATAATTTGTAAATAAACAAACGTTTTATTTTCATGTAATTTTACTCCGCAATGTTTTGTAAAATATCCAGGTGCTTAAATTCTGCCTCAAGAGCTCATCTTTTAAGTAAAACCTATCTAGAATTCTATCTAGGATCAAACTGCGTATGTTCGTTGTTATTTTTTTTTTAAATTAATGAAAATTATTAAAATTTGAAACATTTTCATTAAGTTCTTTACGTTTATCGTTACAATATCAAAATCATTATATCCGATGTACATAACTAAATAAAAATTTAATTTAATTGAATTTATAAAAAATTTATATTATTAAAATTTCTGAAAGAAATGAAATGAATATTATTAAAATTTATTTGTGTAATAAACATTTTAATATGTTTTTCGGTCTTTAAATGGAATGAATAGATCGGTTCAAGTGTAGTATAGGGGGGCCACTTCGAATTTGGCTATTTTTCCTTGGATTTGGCGATTTTTATCTTCATGTTATGGTGAGATATCGAATTCATTATAAAATAAATAATAAATAATTCCGAAAAAAGTACCTTGGCGAACACTTTTAGTCGCCAAAAAAATGGACTGCGCCAAGTGGCCCCCCTATACTACACTTGAACCGCTGTTTCTTCAATTTTTTTTCTCTTGTAAGAGATGTTACATAAGATTTATGTAATCCAATTTTACACTTTATGTCATTTATCAGTTATAATTACTTATTTATTTAAAAATCAAATATTTAAGTTTTTTATTCACTAATGTTTTATTTGTTATTAATATTATGTAATTGTATAATGTGTGATAAAAAATTAAGATTTAATAAAATATAAAATTAAAAAATTAAGATCTAAATTTTTCTAGGTAATTTTTCACAAGCTGGGCTCAATTTTCGCTACAATCATATTTGTTGTTTTAGCAATGATGCAATGAACCAAAAATATAAATAATTTCAATAATTAAGCCATTCATATTCTCTAAACAAATCTATTTGATTTTAAATTAATTGTTTAATTAACTAAATAAATAAAGAGATGTTGTATGAGTTCAGTTACTGTTTTCATTTATTTGTTTGTAAGGAGGAAGTTTTTAGTAACATTTAGAATTTTTTTGAAAGTGTTCATTATTTTCTCTTTACATAAATTTGACTAGGTAGGATTCTAAGTGATGAAGTCTTAATGTTCCATTTTGCACTTCATAATAACTGAATGTCTTATTTGCATGCATCATTTTCTTGGTTAACAAAGTAGTATTTACGATTAAATTTGAAATACAGTAATATCTCAAACTTATGTAATAGGTAGGCCTGAGTGATAATTCTGTAATTTGAAGTATAATTTCAAGTATAAATACATATAAATTATTTTGATACTTACATATTATTGCAACATATTGGTGACATATGAAGCAAAGCATATGATTGGCATTTCAGCACATACAACACATGCGAAATTGGGGTTGCCAACTTGGTGAGTTATCTTGAACGTTAGCGATTGTTGCGATAATACACAAATACCATGGAAATTGTGGCTGCATGAATTGAAACTAACTAATTTAACTCTCAATTTCTTTGTTGTCTTTTGGCAACACTTATGATTATTCAATACTTTCTACTTTTCTGTAGAATATTGTGTTTCCATGTATCTCATGTATTTTATCTAGTAACAAACAACATTAAAGTTCATTTACTATTTTATGAGATGCGCAATATCGTTTTGACTAAAATTAACAACATCCTGAACACGCATTAGAGAAATTTAATATCTTCCTCCAACCCATCTTACCTATCGCCAAAAGATAAAAGAAAATAATTTACAAAAGAAAAAAAAATTGAATAAAACCGTAGATAAGAAAAATACAAAATTGCAAACAAACCAAAGTTATTTTGATTTAGAAGGTTTTATAAAATCTAACAAAGTAATCTGCTGGCTCAAAGATCTTTTTTTCTGGCAAAATTTCCTTGGAGTATGCTAGTATTTTCTTTATTCCTTGTTTTGTTGAAAAAATATCCTCAGAGTCTTATTTCCTAAAATTTATAACCCTTTTTTAATTAGTGCTCTGTAAAATTCCCAATCGTCATTCAATTTTCTGATTGAACTGGATGTATAAAGATTCAAGTTTTTCGATGTCTTGCTCATGCATTTCTATGAGCTCATCAATTGTCAGCTCCTAATTGTGGGAACCCGGCAGTTCTTCAATGTCATCACTATCCATTTCTAATTTATTTGCCTCAACCAACCAATCAACAACTTCTTCAGTCACATTACTAAATTCATCAGTCTCTGGCACTGATTCTGCCTGATGAAAAAAACAGGTACTTGCGTATTATCCCAACAATTTCCAACTCTATTAATAACTCACCAAGTTAGCAACCCTGGTTTCCTATGTGTCATACATGCTGAATTGGCAACCAGGTGCTTTGTTTCATGTATTATCACCAATAGGTTGCGATAATACGCAAGTTCCAAAAAAACAAACAAAAGACAAGATTTGAAAATCACATAACTACGGGATCATGTAAGTTGGGATAGTTTAAGGTGAGGTATAACTGTGTTTAAAATCTTCTTCTACTTTGATAACACAACAAACTTTTCAAGAATAAATATGTATGACAGAATCTTCTGTAAAATCCTATTTGGTTTACATCTTTGGGACAATTTTATAAGTGCACCTATATGATTTCCAAGACCCATTTTTTAAATTTGGAAGTTATGTCAATATGAAAAAAGATATTGTTTCATCTGGAAAAAATAAAGGTAGAAATGATGTAGATGAAAGGATGAATACAACATGAATTAAAGTTGAATTTTGAGAAAGAAGTACAATGAAAAAGATAAAAAGAAATGTGAAAAAAAACAAACAAACACTATCCTTATTAAGAACATGCAGATTCTCTCTTTCCTGACATTTCCAGTTTAAATTCCAAAAGAAGGAAACAGGAATTTCTTCTGTTCATTAAACCACCGTTGAACTTTATTTAAAAAATATTCTGTTATTTCTTTTCCTTTCAGACAATGAAAATAAAATTTAAAGTGACATGAAAATGAAATGAAATAGGGAGGTTTTTGATAAGAATCAGGCAGATTCTTTCTGACTACAACTGGAGTCTAGCTTAGGAAAAAAGAAGGAAACAGTAATTGGGAGATGCTGTGTTTTCCAGGCAAAAAGCAATAATGGTCAAATTTTACACTGTTTTATTACAAATAAGGCTGTCATTGTAGAAAGCTTATTGACCAATTTGGTAATAAAAAGTATTCAGCATCAAGGTGTGAACCAAAATAGGATCCGGTTTGATTTTTTTAACATTTTTGATTGCTTCTAATAATACATTTAAATATTGGTTTGATTCCTGAACAAGAAAATATTTTTTAATTTACTCTCAAATTGTACCAAATATCTTTTACTGAGGTTGAACACTTCAGTCCAATAAACATACTCTCATCTATTTCATACTGCTTCTTCCTTTTTTTGTTGTTGATATTCTGCAAAAAATGGATGCATGTTTTGCAAAAACAGTTGTACCTATCTACAACCATGCTATGGTTCAT
Organism: Trichonephila inaurata madagascariensis; assembly: GCA_019973955.1. Lineage (NCBI taxonomy): Eukaryota > Metazoa > Arthropoda > Arachnida > Araneae > Nephilidae > Trichonephila > Trichonephila inaurata. Next base: position 59,026 of record BMAV01018433.1, read on the forward strand.
TTCTAAATTGCTTTTCCCACCATCTTACTAATTCTTCAAGATGTTAAAATAATCTTAATGTTTAAAATTATATTCCTTTGAATACACTTATTTTGGTGCAATAAGTAAAAATATTACATTTCCATTAAATGCTATCCTTAAAGTATAACTCTTTGAAGCTTTTTTTAAAAAACAAGTTACATTAGAAGGTGAAGACCATTTTCTTGAAAACACATTATTTCTCCACCATAGTCAAGTCCTAAATTTTCATCATGTTTATGCATAGTGAATTGAAATTCTGATAATCAGTCACAGGAAATATGTCAAATAAGTCAACTGGCAAGGATTCTTGTAAATCTAAATAAGCAATTTAATACATATGACATTTTTTTCCAGTGTCTTTCAAATGTTGCCAAAACAGGATCTACTGGATTGAAGTATTCATTGACAAAAGGCAAGTACTTAAAAAAAAAAATTGTTACATTTTTTTTTGTAAGAAATGTATGGTAAAATACCTGATAAATTTTAACCCATTATATATAATTTTAGATTTGTCAGGCCTTTATCCTACAGCTTATGAACCAAAAGAAGTTGAGAAAAAATGGTATGAATATTGGGAAAAGAATGGATTTTTCTGTGTGGATGAACAATCTAATTCTGGAAAACAAGTAAATACTCTTCCTCTTTGCTTACAGATTAACTTGCAAGATATTAAAATAAATAACATCTGCATTTATACAGAAATATTTTAATGTTATTAAGAATATTTTATTATTTTAATGCAAGATTTTCATACGAGACTATTTTTTAAAACAAATTAATGTTTATTTTTGGAACTTTGTCTCACTTCTTTACTATGTATCTTAGAAAACTCTTAAGTTGATTATGTGTTTTAATCATTAATAATTTTATCAATTTCATGTAAAAGTATTAATATTCTGTTGATTATTAATGTTTTTTTATAGGATTTTTGTATTGTTTTACCACCACCTAATGTTACAGGAAATTTACATATTGGTCACACTTTGACAGTAACTATTCAAGATTGTATTTCAAGATGGTGAGTCTTAACTTTCTTTCACACACATTATTCGTTCAGTATTTAATAATGAGCACTGTTTTTAATTTGAAGGTACCAAATCTTAAAGTAATATTTTATAAAATATAATGTTATTTTATATGAAGTATTATACTTTTAGGTATAAAAAGTTGAAATTTAGAGAAAATAATTTATTTATATTTAATATATGAATAACCTTTTATTTAATTATATAAGTAATTAAAATTGAACACTCTGCAAATGAATGTGAAAGGCTTCTACGCTTTAATTTTACTATCCTAAAATATATATAAGGAACAAAATAAAATTTTTAGATCAAAACCCTTTGGTTTTTGATTAGTAACCTACTTTGATTGCAACAATACTTTTTTGATTGTTTCATGGGAATGACACATTAGATAGAGGGGACCTTACAAAGAACTATTAAACTGCTTCTAGAAAGCATGGTTTAATATTTGAATGTTTTGAAACATGTGGTGTCTTTCAGAAATGAGTAATGCAGTCACTATTAAATGTGTGATGTATCAATGATCTAATGGAAGAAAAATCAGTGGCCTGTAGATAGCAAAATCTACTCCTACACAATTCACTTATCTGCTTATTATAATCAGTGTGCACCTTTGAATGATATTGCTTCGGTTCCAGATTTAGTTTTGTTATACCTGTCACAAATTGTCTTCAGTAATGAGACCCATTCTAAATCAAGCCATCAAAGATCAATATTAAATATTTTATGTCCAGGGTCATCCAACACACAATCAATGTATTATACATTATACACTGGTTAATTATAGGAAATCTGGAATACCATTTCTTTCATATCTTCATCCTTTCGATTATCATCTTCTATGTGACTTTCTTATAGTTTTGAAGTATGTACACAAAATTCTGGGATTATACCATTTATTTTGAGCTGTCTTGGATATATTTGTATTTCAGATATTTAGCCACATCTTTGTAATCTATGCTGCTGATTATCATGTACTTGCTAAACAGTTTCATGGACAATTAGGTCACAAGATTTCTCTCATAGTAGAGCATATATATGGTCAATGGAAAAACATTTTCTACTACTTGAGAATGTGTCGATTTAATTTCACAATTTTGTGAGAATTTCTATGGGATATTATTCACCAACCTTAAACATTAATGTGATTCTGTTAATCCTTTTCACAGTGTAGATGAATAACATTACAGAAGTGAATTAATGCATTATTCATCTGTTTAAATTTTTCATCTATTTTCTAATTTATCTCAGGTTTAATCATTTCTCTTTCTGTACACATCTACTAATTTTTATTTCTTTGAATAACTCCTGATGGTGTCTCCTCCAGTGACGTAATGTACACTCCCATGATGCTGGGGAGGGTGGGCAGGTCTCTAGGGGGCCCAAAGCCTGACTGACACCAAGTATGAACCCTTTGTAAGTACCAGCTTAAGGCACAAAACCTGACTTTGCAGGGGGCCCTAATATTCTTCATTATGCCACTGGTTTCCTTTTTATGTCTTTTTTTTAAGAAGGGGTGAAAGAAAGTTAAATTTATACAATGAAACCCAAATAAAACATGATCACTAAAAAGTGTCATTCAATGTTTATTATTTAACGTTTAAATGACAATCATTAGAACAGTGTTAAATTTTTTTTGTAAAAAAAGATGTTTTATTTCTGATGTTGCTGTATTCATTCACTCAAGTGTATGTGTACTTAGTATTCAATCATTTGCTTTGTTTTAAATGTATCACAATATAAGTATAATTTTAAAAAATTATATTTTCTTCACACACATTTGAAACAACCAATGGACAGCAGCCTGGTCGTATGGTTTTGTACTTGATGTGTGATTTTATCAAACATTATCATATAAAATAATGAGGCTGTAAGATTTAATAAAAGTACAGCCTCTAACATCATTATGTGGAAAGTCATGGAATTTTGAAGTATGAAGTTCCAGCTTAGGTATCAATTGATATTTGACAAATCAAGATTATTTATTAATGAGAAGTTTATTCACTAACTATAAAGCCCATGTAAATCTAAAATGTTAAGGAACCTTTTCTCACAAAAATATCATTCTACAGTCTATAAGTAATCTAGTTTTTAATTCTGCCAAATTTCAATGATTGTGGCAGCTGAGTGGTCATGGTTGTGAATTCACAGTGGGCAATGTTTTTGTCAAATCTGGGGTTTGAATCTTAATACCACTAAAGACATGTCATGTTTAGGAGTTGATGCTTTTTAAATCAGTTGAGGCTCAAAGTCTTCACCTTGGAATGGTGGGGAAATTTGGAGTATGTTATGTATGTTGTTAACACATGTTGTAATATGTATGTTGTTAAAAATGTTATGTTATGTTTATGTATGTTGGGGGAAATATGGAGTTTTTGTTGTCCTCGTCATTTTCCTGAGGTTCAAATTTACAAGGTCTAGCCATAGTGTAGCTTCAGAGTGCCATGTTAATATACAATCAATCAATCTGCTAAATTTACAGATTAGTTATTTTTACAGTTAACATCTTGTATCAGTTTAAAGAATTTTTTTCAGACCGTTAAATCTTACTGTTTTATTTTCATAAGGCATCGTATGAAAGGAGAAAATGTGATTTGGATTCCTGGCTTTGATCATGGAGGTATTGCTACTCAAACTATTGTTGAAAAAAAATTAATGAAGGAGAAAAAGATAACTAAACAAGAGCTTGGACGAGAACAGTTTTTAAATGAAATTACCCAATGGAAAACATTGTAAGTAATCTGCAATGGGTATATTTATGTATCTATGTTTTTTACTTTCTTTAATTTTTGAGATAATTTGTATCTCATAGTTATATTTTAGCAATTTTTTAAAAATTCTTATAATAGTTATTTACAACTCTCCAATCCTACTCCAAAAAAATTCTAATATTCTACTAAGACTTTATATTTTAGTAAGGCATTTTCAGTTTTAATTTAAAAATTTTATGTGGCTATGGTACCTGATAATGGTTATAAACAATGCTGTTGAGTTCTAATGCCACTAAAAAAGCTATTGTAGAAGGGCTGATAAATGTGAAATCTATTAAGTCTCAAAGTCCTCATGTTGCTGTAATTTGAACATTTGAAATGTAGAGTGGCAACTCAGGTGTCCTCAACACTTGATCTTGGTTCAAAATTATGAAGTTAGTTTCAAGTAGCCCTCAGGTTGTTTCACACACAAAGTGCATTTAATTAAATATTCAATCAATCTGTTGAAAATTTTAATTACCGCATATTATAATAGTTATACTTCTAACAAATAATGATACAGTTTTACTTTAGTGAAGGAAAGAGAAAATGGAGTGAATAACATAAATGTTAAAAGGATCACAATTTTAGTAGACAAAATTTTTAGATCATAATATTTATAGCTTGTAAATTATATTATTTGGAATCCATTTCATTTTATTATAGACATAACATTTCAATGCTTCTTATAACCAGAATTCAAAAAGAACTTGTTAATGAGCTTAGAAATTACTTTATATATTTTGCATTATTTTGTAATGTTTTAGTAAAATTGTCCTTCTATGTAAGAATATCAATTGTATAGTTTATTCATCTTGATTTATACATAAATTAAAGTTAATTTAAACTTTTTCCTTTTTTAAGAACTCAGAGTAATATAGAAGCACAGTTAAAAATGCTTGGAGCTTCACTGGATTTTCAAAAAACCTTATTTACACTAGATGAAGTAAGTTTTTTTGTTTTGTTTTTTGCTGTTGTTCATTTGAAGTCTGTCAAATAATGTATTTGAAAAATTTGTTTCATTCTTTTAATCTAGTATTAGTGATATATTTCTTATTTCAGAGTAAACTGTATTTTTTGTTCTTCAGAATTCTTCTAAAGGTGTGATGAGAACATTCATAACTTTGTTTGAAAAAGATCTTATATATCGAAAAGAAAAATTAGTGAACTGGTCTGGACAAATTCAATCTGTAATATCAGATATTGAAGTAAGATTTTTTGATTTTTAAAAATTGTCTTGAAAATTAAATAATGTTGCTGTTTAGAGATATATTTCAAATGAATCAATTTTTTAATATTTCTGTGTTGTATGTTCATGGTATTCATTTTTACTCAATTTCTAATACAGCATTTATATCATGGGATTAAAATTTTTATTGAAAAACTAAAAGTTAGTTTAAAAAAGGCTTATCCATTGATATTTCAATCAAGTCATGCATTTGAGTTCTGATTCTATTACAGACCCATTATGTAGAAAAAGGCTGATTTATGGGAAATCTATCTGAATTTCCCCCCTCGTGTTGGCATACTGTGAAATTTTAGAGAGTAAGGCACCAGTTCAATGTTAACTATGTCACTGAACTATGGTTCAGAATTATGTGGTCTGTCATCAACTCTTGTGTTGCCACTGAGTTAATATTATTTAACAACCAAATTTTCTCTACTCATTTTATAATATTCAGAATTAAATACACAAAAATGTTAATTTAGTAATTAAGTTCTGAATGTAAATTTGTAAGTTCAATTTTTTTTTTTATTCATTTTAAAAATTATTCTATTTATTTTTTATTTTAATATATTTTACTGACTTATAATTAATGTTTTGTCAAAATTTGTATTGTTTTATACTAAATAAATATTTATATCTTTTTTTCTTTGATAAAGGTGGATCATTTAGAGATTCCAGAAAAAAAGAAAGTTCGAATTCCTGGATTAAAAGATCCTGTAGAACTCGGCTTGATGGATTATTTTTACTATTCTATTGTGGATTCTGGTGAGATATCCAAAATTTAATCATAAACTGAAAATTTTCTCTTAAATATACAAAAATATTTAATAAAATAACAAAATTATTAATATACTTAAAAATAATTTTTTTTGTATTATTTCACTTTACTAATTTAAACATTTGATTTGTAAACTTATTAAAAGGTGTAAATAATGACTTAATGAAGAAACTTCACAAAAAGCTAAGTATTATGATTTTTTGTTCTATTTCTACCTTATCAAATGAAATATAGATTAAAAAAATTTTTGAAGATCTTAAAATAATGGAATGCATGAGTACGGTGAGGTAATATCCAAGGTATTCAAATCTTGAAGAAAAAAAAACAAACATTTGTATAAGTGAATGAAATTTTCCCTTTTTCATGAGAATGATCTGCATGTAGGATTATTGTTTAATGTAATAATATTCAAGCACTTCTTGAAACTGTAGTTGTTTACACAGTAGGTCATATCAAGAATTTGTGGTTGGCATTATTTATGTTACACTAACCAATGAAGACTAAACTCCTCATGTTGGTTCTTTCTTCAGTAAGATTTGCTGTCTGTTGTAAACATAGATGACATGTCCAAAATGCCTTAGTGATATCCCTCTATCTTTTGAAATTGCTTCCAGAGTTTTTTTCCTTTTCTACACCTTTCTAAATTGCAGATGTAAAAATTATTTGCTTGATACTTTTCGTTACTATTTAATCTCTGTTTTTGATTGTATGCAACTGTTGTAGTTGTAGTTTGGTGGGGTGGGAGCATTTAGATCTTCTAAACCAGGGGTGTCAAACACGCGGGCTGCAGGTGGCCCGCCGACTCCTTTTAATTTTTTTTTTTTTTTTATGTATGAGACTTTTGAAGTTTTTAATTTTGTTTTGAAATTTATTTGAGGTGAACCTTATATATATATATATATTTGGTTGGGGAAAAAGAAATCCATTATTTTTTCGGTAAATGGCTGTGATGTCGATATCTCATGAAGTATCGATCAAACAATTTCAAATTTATGCTCGTTGTCAAGATGACATTTCACACTTAAAAAAATTATTTTGCTTTTTTTTGTTTGGTCCATTGAGTTGTGAGTTACAGGGTGTTAAAAATGGAAGTCACAACAAAGAGAAAATTCAGTTCTTTTTACAGTTTTTCTTTGATAAAGGCGAAAATGCAAGTCAGGTGGCTGAAATAGCGAATGGTGTTTATGGTGCCGATACTGTAACAGCTAATTACGTGCAATTTTGGTTTCGTCGATTCCGTTTGGGTATTTTTGATGTTAAAGATGTACCTCGCACAGGCAGGCCCGTCGTTGAAAATGTCGATAAAATCACAGAAATAATCGAAGTCGACCGGCATGTTAGTAGTCCTAGTATCGCCCAGGAGCTAAAGATCGACCATAAAACAGTTTTAAACCATTTGAGCAAAGTTGAATTCAAAAAGAAGCTCGATGTTTGGGTGCACACCAATTAACACCAAAAAACATGATGGATCGAATTTTCATCTGCAAAGCCTTGGCCAAACGGAAGGAAATCGACCCAATTCTTAAACGGATGGTGACTGGGGATGAGAAATAGGTCACATACTATGTATAATATTGTGCGAAAACGATCGTGGTCAAAGTGCGGTGAAGCAGCTCAAACTGTGGCCAAACCAGGACTAATGGCCAGGAAGGTTCTACTGTGTATATGGTGGGACTGGAAAGGAATCATTTATTAGGATTTGCTTCTGTTTGACCAAACACTAAATTCAGATCTCTACTGTCAACAACTGAACCGTTTGAAGCTAGCGATTGACCAGAAAGGGCCAGAATTAGCCAACAAAAGAGTAGTTGTGTTCCATCAGGACAACGCCAGGCCACACACTTCTGTAGTGACTCGTCAAAAACTCTGGGAGCTTGGTTGGGAAGTTTTAATGCATTCACCATATAGTCCAGACCTGGCACCAAGCGATTACCATCTTTTTCTTACATTGCAAAACTTACTGAGTGTTAAGAAATTGGGATAAAGAGAAGATTGTGAAAATCGATTACTAGATGTTTTCGCCAATAAGGGCCAATACTTCTATGAGAGAGGCACTATGAAGCTACATTTAAAATGGCAACAAATTATACAACAAAACGGTGCATATTTGACCCAAATCGGACAATCGGAAGCATGTTAAATGAAGTCTTGATTTTCATGCAAAAATAATGGATTTATTTTCCCCCAATTTAATATATATATATATATAGGTCAATTTTCTACTAACAAGAGATCACATCCAAACAATAACACTCAACAAACACATAGATAGCAGGAAAATCACACAATGAAGGACAAAAGAGTAATCGAGGTAATAAATATAAAATGGATGCTGCAGTGCTATGAACATTATATATATATATATATATAAATCTAGAATACATTTGTCTGTTACCTATTATTGTTTTAAAAGAAATACTTTCTGATAATAGAAATGACCTTTTAGATTAGAAATATTTTTTAAATATTTTATTAAACATTTTCATTTGATTTCACTATAATAAATTAATTTTTATTAAATTCTGAAACATTCTTACATATTTTTAACTATAGATGGATCCCAGATTCTTCGTATGTGTGACTTTTATTTCTCTTCGTGCTTCTGTGTTTGGTATGTTCAAACAGCAAGAGGCTGTCAGAGGTTTATTTTAAAGGTTTAAAAAACTAATCAAAACAGTTAAGATAAAAGGCAGTGTTTTTTAATCGTTTGCAAATGAAAGTGGATTCTTATTTTTATTCATATTAAGCTATAAAGTCATTTAATAAATTTCAAAAATGAAAAAAGAAAGATCAATTCACGAAGGATTTCGTAATTTTCTAGAAAATTGGGAACTGCAATATTTTTGTGTCCAAAACAAGAAGAAAATATATCTGATATCTAAAAACTCAATTTCTGTTGATAAGGAATATAATCTTAAGAAGCGCTATGACACAAATCATGAAGCAAACTATGACTAAAATTTTATGAAGACGTATTGTCCGATTTGAGATCAATTTTTCAAAAACAATAAAGTGTACTCATTAAATTTGTTGAATTATCACATTTAATCATGCAAGCACAGATCGAATTAATTTACTGATAGGAATTTATTAGTGAATGTTTATTTAAAACAGTGGAAATGTTATGTCCAGCACAAACAAAGCAACTTAAAAAGTGCAATTTAAAGTCAAAATATTGTAGCTAGCAGAGTCGGTGAAATAGCTGAGAATTTGAGAACAATATGAAGCCTACTTTTTATTGCAACATTGATTAACGTACTGATATTCGAAATTTCGTTCAGGTAGTCATTTTTATTCACGAATGCGAAGTTAATTTAAAAATAAGTGAAGAACTTTTAGAAATCATTCATATTTATAATACAACCACTGGAGCTGATATATTAGAAGTATATATAGAAGTTTTGTAGAAATATAAGTTACCACTGGAAAAGTTGGTTTGTCTTGTATGATGGTGCACCTACCAAAGGAGTTGTTGCGAGATTAAAAGAAAAAGGAAAACAGCATGGTAATAACTTGAATATTTTCCTTGTATTATTCACCAGTAAGTTCTCCAAAATTTTAAATATAGGAGATATTTTAAAAATAGTCATCAAAATGATAAATTATATTCGAGATCATGGACTTAATCATTGTCAATTTGCTTCATTTCAGTAAGATATAGAAAGAAAATACAATGATCTACCATATCATACAGCAGTACAATGGCTTTCAAATCATAAAGTGCTAAAACGATTCGTCAAATTGCTGGACGAAAATATAATTTTCTTGGGAAAAAAAATTATGAATGTGCTTATTTAAAAGATGGACAATTGTTAAAATACCTGGCTTTCTCAGTTGATATTACAAGTCATATTAATCAACTTAGTATTAGGCTTCAAGGCAAAAATCATGTTGTACCAACATGATTTGATAATATTAAAAATTACTTTGGTGAAAAAATAAATAAAGAAAAAGAAAACGTGTCTTGCTTTGAAAGCTATCAATATCTATTGATTAAATCCCATAAATTAAAATTTGCTCACTCTAAACTAAATTGTTAGATACGGAGTTATCGATCAAATATTTTTCTGATTTTAAAACCTGTGAATTACAATTTCACACTTTTACTTCACCTCTGTCTATCGATATTGAAAATGTGGATGTGAAAACTTACAAATGAAATCAATTGAAATCCAATGCGATTCTTAGTTGAAGCAAAAATCTGTGGAAGTTGGAATATATTTATTATATATTTTATACATATTTCTCAGTAGATTGGTTTTTAAAATTTATCATTTCATATGAGCATAATGTCTATCTTCGGAAGCACTTATTTATGAGGACGATTATTTTCTTAAATGAAAAATAACGAAAATTTAGAGATCAAGACTAGCTAATTAACACTTATCGTCGATTTTAAAAATTGCATCAGCTCAATATTTTCAGTCAAATCTTGATGACTTGCATTGTGAAAAAAAACCCATATAGAATACCTTTTGAAAGGTAATGTTAAATTGAATTTTTCACAATAATTTTATTTTAGTTTTTTTATAAAAATATATAATATTTATAGTTGAAATTAAAAAAATAACAAAATATAAACGACTACATATACATAATATACAATACACACATTGAGTCTAATAGATGCATAATATATTATAAAATTCCTATTTATTGATTTTTTGAGCATGCAGCCCCAAACTTATAATAAAATAGACCATGTGGCCTACAATATCATATGAGTTTGACATGCCTATTCTAAACCTTCATCTCTTTACATGACATTTTAGATGACATTAAAATGCTTTCAAATTGCCTTGCTCTTTTTAATAAATAATATTTAAAACTTAAAATATAAATAATAAAAATAAATAAAACGAAAAAATTACTTTGATATGAAAAAATTTACAAATATAAAATAAAATATAGATAAAAATTGATGAAAAAATCTTGATTTAGAAAAAAAAAATTCGTGATGGGTAAGAAACTATTGAGGTAGAGAAAAATTGCTAACAATTGTTGAGAAGGAATGATTAAAATATATAATTATTAACATATCTTGATATTTTGTTGTTATATAACTTATAGCTATAATAACACATTTCATTTATATTTAAAGAGATGTGAAGGAAAAAAAACTTGCGTAATCTTTAAAAAATAAATACTATTCTCAAACAATTTTTCCTAATGATTCATTTTGACATTTTTCCATAATAAATGGAAGCGCATGGTTATGAAATCTAAAAGAACCTATGAGCTTTCTCAGTACATGTAGTAGAAAGTCAAATGTACTTTATGTTAACTACCAATCAATAGCAAATCAAATTACATCAAAATATTTACAAATTCATTAGAATAACTTAAAATTTTTCATAAACAAACACAATGCAATACTTAACTGATATTTTCTTTATCTAGGTCATAAAATAAAGTTTTGTTAATTGCAATAATTCTTTTAAAATTAATTATCTAATAAATGCTCATAGGCGAAAATACAAACGTTATCTGGAAAAGGAGATTCAGTTTTGAGTTACACAGGATATACAAACTATTTGACATTATTAAATACATTAAGATAAGCTCATGTGACCTGAATGCATGATGACTATACAGTAAAAAAGTTATTGCTTTTTAGACTGGCTGGATCCAGAAAATGGGGAAGACTGAGGTTTGAGCTGATTCAGTGAAATCTGATTTTCTCACAATTAGTGAAAATAACTGAAGATTAAGGATCAATCAGATGTTACGTAGGAATCTTCAGAGAAAGGCATTGGTTCATAACTGGGCTGTTTAGTCATTGATGATGATGAATGAAAAAAAAAAGAATTTTAATCAGTTATATAATTTTTATTTATATATCAAAGTACAAAGAAAACAATTGTAAGCCATCATTTATTTACACTTAGAAAAGTGTACTGCAAATTTGTTTTATATACATTTTTCAAATTTGCAATTTTATCACCATGTGAATATAACTATTTAGTGAATTTGATAAACTCATTAATATTTGAATGTAAACAGTATAGGAAAATATAATTCTACTTAAAAATTACATTTATAATTCTTTGAAGGAATCATTTATTAAATTTCATACAGTACTTTGCCCTATTTTTAAAAATGTTACTGTAAAAGCATATTGAAAGGATTTATTGGAGAATATCTTAAAAATACTTTTCTGTTATTGAGCTTTTCTATAGTCTTTATGTCTGATATTATATAGAACTTCATGATTTCTTACAAAATCAATTAAAATTTCTTCTGCTTTCGTAGTCTATACAACATTTGCATTCATTTTACTATAGAAAAATGCTCACACTATCAAGAAAAAATGTTTCTATTGCTATGACAACCATAATGAATATTGTTGCACCAGCATTTTATGTTCTGTTTCCATTCACTGCTCTGTAGGAAACCAAACCATCTGGTTTACACTGGCAATGTTTAGTGATCACCCACTGCAATGTTATGGATGCTAAAGAACAGTGTTGCTTTCCTAGTGAACTGTAGCTTTACTTTTTGACTGCTTTAATAACTTTTGAGCTCCAGTAACTTATATCACTTTTGTGGCTTACGCATTACTGAGGAAAGCCTTCATCACAAGAAAAAGAAAGACTTCATTTAACAGATCAGATGAAATAATACATAGCAATGGCATGCCAAAATACAGATAATCAGTGTGGGGATTATTTCATTTGATATAAAAGAGTCTTCACATTCATCTCTTCTTTCCTTAAAATTAAAAGAAATATTTGATGTAAAATTTGAAATTTTATTAATTTTACTCCCTATGCTTATGGAAAACATTTTCAAGGTTTATTTCTATAACTTATGATCCAATAAGATAATGAGTCTTTTATAACTTCACCCCTAAGTTAGACTTGTCCTGAAGATAAATTAGGAAGCTTTGATTTCTAACTCTTCATATTACCTTTTCATTTTACAATTCCTTTACTTGATTTTTGAAGGATTTATATTAATTATAAATTAAATTTTGAAGAATAATGTTTTTTTGTATTTTTATCACCTCTGTTTATTTTTTCTAGATGAGAAAATTTTAATTGCTACCACAAGGTTAGAAACAATGTTAGGCGATGCAGCTGTAGCTGTTAATCCAAATGATAGAAGATTTGCTCATTTAATTGGTAAATTTGTTAGTCATCCATACACCGGTGAAAATTTGCCCATTATATCTGATGAAACTGTAAGCAGAGAAATTGGAACAGGTAAATAATTTTTGAAAATTTATTTAACTACATTGAAAACTATTTTTACTTCCTGCTATGTATTTTTCTTTTGTAGCTCCTTTATATATTGGAGTGATCATTAAATATAGGGGAAACATTTATAAGTTGACATCTGAGCATAGAAAAATTAATGCAATGATAGGGCAAAACTGATTACTTTTACTGGTTGATGCAAAATCAATGGTATACATTAGATTTTTAATTTTAGCATAAACATAATGCCTCATGCTTTCATCCACATATTTTTTTTAAATGTAAATTCCTTCCATAAAAAGTCATCTGTATGCGACACTGTGTAGAAAAGATTCATTTAGCCAAATGTACAGATATAGGACAATATAATAGAAATACCTGTGAAAAGATGAAAATTTTTTATTAGTAAGGGGTCAGCCACCTTTGGTTTGAATGACAGCTTGCATTCGATGTGGGATTGACAAATAAAGGTTTCAAACAGAGTACATCAGAATTCGCACTTATTCCTCATGTGGGGCAGTCTTGTGGTCAAATAGTATGCGTAGAGGAGGAAACTGAGCATGAACTTAGTTTCTCTAACCCCCCCACACACACTCATCAATGTTCAGATCAGGTGTCTGAGGACACCATGTTAGATGTTCCACTTCATCGTCATGCTCACGTAACCTTGCTGGAACACAGCGAGAGGTGTGGACAGGGACATTGTTATTTTGGAACATAGGATGTTCTCCCAAAAAGAAAATCTGAAGTATAGGGTGAAAAAGAACTATGAGAATGCTTTGATAATGGTTGTTTGTGATCATCCCTCTTAAAAAAATGAGAGGCCCCAATCCACAGGAAGATATTGCACCCCACCTAATCACATAATCCCCTCCATGAATCACAGTTAGAACCAGGCAGTCAACATGAAATGCTTCTTCCGGTGTCAGCATACATAAGGTGGTCCAGAATAATGTAAATGAGGATTCATCAGACCAGATGACTTGTTCCCATTGCAGTTGCATCCAGTTTGGAGGGTTTCGGCACCACTGTAGTCTCTTCATAGCATTCTGGGCTGAAGCTAACATTTTGGGAGTATCCATGGATAACTCTGCCAAGAATGTTCGCAGCATGCAACTCCTGTAGAGTAGTTTTTATGGATACAGTATTTTGAAGGTAGGAATTCATCTCAGACATTATCTGCAGGAGTGCAGTCTTGCGTTTTTGTGTAAGCTGTTATAACCCTAGACACAGTGGTCCTTGAAACACCCACAAGGTTGGCTGATCTGGACATGGATGCTCCAGCTAGACAAGGTCCAATTATGATGCTTCTTTTCATGGTGGAAATGTCTGACATAATCACGCTTTGCTAAGCACAGAATTTTTTCATACAACTCTCACACCGCTAAATGTGTGACTGATACCTTCCCCTTTGCCTTCGCTAGGTGGCCCACTATTGTGGCCGTTTATTGGATAGTCGAAGAATGACTTATTTTTGAATGGGTGTTCCTATTTTTTCCCCTATGCCTGTATGTCATAAATCAAATGGCCAACATTCATCTGGTAAAAATAAGGAATCTGGAGTATTTATTGAATTCATGCAATTGCATGGTTTGTGATTTTGTAGTCAACTTGGAACTTTTAAAGTACAGAGAATATGAAATACAAAGATGACCATTTAAGTTTTTATTACTTTTAGACTAAATTAAAAAAATTTCTTGAGTTGTATTTATGGAATGTAAAATCTTTTAAAGGTGCAATGAAGGTGACTCCAGCTCATGACCTCAAAGATTTTGAGATTGGAATGAAGCATGGCTTGAAAATGTGTGATATCCTTAATGATGATGGAACAATAAATGTTGATATTGAAAATTTTAAGGTACTTTTTATCCATGTTAATAGCTATTGATTCGACGATTTTTTATTTGTATGAACTTGAGTTGTATGTGCTTTATTAGTTCAAAATAATTCTTGCATTATATAATAAATATATGTTTTAATTAATTTATATTTTTAATTTAATCTATTTTTATCCTAAGAAATTCAGTCTTTATGTTTATCAAAAACTCTTGACTTTTATATGATTTTTTCCCCTTACAAATGTATTTTGTTTATTTTTGTATTTTAATATATTTATTAAATTGTTATATAATGTAAATTATTAATTTTGTGTGTAATCTAAGTTCATTTTATATCACCGATTGCAATATTTGTAGAAATATAATTGTTAAATTTGTTTTCAGTATTCTTATTATTGTTGCCATTTCATTATAGCACTATTCTTTTACCTTATTTTTATAAGTTTTGTTTTTAAATTCCATCTGATTTTTGGAATAATCTTTGAGAATTTTATAATTTAGAGAAAAATAATGTTCAATATATATTAACCATAAACATAACTGATTCATTCATTGAAAATATGTGGGCAATTCAGATTTTATGGCTCTAAACCATGAAAATGGCTCTATTTCCTGAATATTTTTTTTATATCAAAGTTTGCTTTTTTGAGTTCTCTACAATATTTCAGTTCCCAATGTATTTCTTATTAAGGATTTATCACAACTAAATTTTATTTATGAATTCATTGATAAGCTTTCTGTTTATTAAATTCATGTTAAAATTTTCTTTAACTTTTTTTTTTACCTTTTTCTTTATAAATCTCTTTTATTATTTGTTCTTCAATAGGAATGTTCTTTTTACTATTGTAGCATATATAAGTAACCAAATAACTCAATTTTAAGTATTATATGTATTTTAAGTTTATATATATTAATGTACATTGATAAATATTTATTTTAATTTATATTAATATGTGAAATAGGGGAAACATCGTTTAATTGTAAGGAATATGTTAAGGAAAAGCTTATCAGAGAAAGGACTTTACAAAGAAGCTAAAAACCATTCTATGACTATACCTTTCTGTAGTAGAAGTGGCGATATTGTCGAGTTTCGATTAAAGGATCAGTGGTACGTGGATTGTAATCAAATGGGTCAAAATGCTCTTGAGGTAGGTCTTTTAATAATAAAATAATTTTTTAAACATAGCAGTTGTTCACTAGATTTTCCTTTCATTTTTCTGAACACATGAAAATTTAAACTAATAAGAATAAAAAGCATCTTAAATTGATTTTTAGAAATTGTGTTATTTGATTGTTTATTTTCAAAACATGAAAATGAACTGTGATGGTATTCTGGTAATATTATCTATGACTGTCAAGACTAGATTTAAAACTTTATTTTGTTAAATGCAATTCTGCTCCTAAACTCTCATTTGCCATAGATAGCATCATAGTTTGAAGAATAAGATACGTTTCAGGTTCATACTTAAAAAATTGTGAATTTTTCTGCCATTTATTTGTTATGTTACTCAAAGGGATACTAAGTGAGCAAAATTAAATAAAAACATAAAACGTAAAGGTGACACTGAATGTATTTTCCTCATATAAATTTAGTATTTAGAAAATATTAAAATAACTAAGCTATAAAATCAAAATTCCTAAATTGTATTCATTGCCATTTCTTTTATCAAATATCTTGAATTGTTTTTCCTCTTTAAACCAGGCTGTTAAGAGTAAGAGACTACAATTTATTCCAGACCACCATGAAAAAGTTTGGTTTGAATGGTTTAGAAATCTTAAGTAAGCATTCTTTTTTTGAAGTTTCTCTTTACACTCTTTGGCATAAGCTGTATTTTTAGTTTTAAAATGTTTATTTGAAGCTAATTAATTCATGGTTACCCATGATTTATCTTCCTCAACTTATAATCTCAACATTCAAACCGTTATTTGTAGGGTATTTTGGGGAAAATATCACAATTTTTTTGTTTTATTTTTGCTTGTTTTGCGTTTGCTTTTGGTCATTGCCTTTAATTTTTTAAAATCAGCTTTAATTAGTAAAAAAAAAAACAAGTTTTATCATTTTATTTATCGTTTAAAAAACTAAGACTATTAAGAAATAACAAATTTAAGAAAGAGGGAAAAATAGTGATAATTAAATCCCTTTTTTAAACTATTTTTAATGGATTTAAGTATTATTATTTCATAGATGTTATTAACGTATGTTGCAGTAGTGCTTTTTTAACAATCAAATTTTATTTTTATTTTTTTAAGGCGAAAATAATCCATATTTTTCATTATTTCACTAAATTTTATATTTTTTAATTCTCAAATGCTTGTTTTGCACCTTGAATTAAATAACTTTCAATAAAGTTACATTATACTCAATTTTAAACAACACTGAATAATTCTGTTAAATTGTTTTTTTTTAAATTCTTATTTGACATTATTAAATCTATTTCATATGCAATAGATTAAAACAGTGTTTTATATATAAGAGTTATTATCCTTATTATTTTTAACAGTGTGTCATATATCCATAAATTATGTATGTATATTTTTGAAAGTATAAATCTAAAGAATTTTTTAATTTTTGAAGTAATTATTTGTTATTTTTACATATTTTATATTATATATCAAAATAATTCTTTAAGTATCTTACATATTAGGAAAGAATTTGTCTTGTTTTTCCAGAGATTGGTGCATTTCAAGACAATTGTGGTGGGGGCATCAAATTCCTGCTTATAAAATTCTCCATAAAGTGGAGAAAATGGTTTGTTTCTATGTTATTTATTAATTTTTTGAATCAACTGATTTTTTCAAAGCTAAGATAATTTATTTTAATATCTTACAAATTGTTATGAATGTATTTGATTAGTTTTTTCAAACTATGTATTTAGCTTTTCATTTAACGAGTAATATGCTAGATGAAACTCTATAAATTAAAAAGTAATAGATATCAATTATAATAATTGTCATAATTGTTGCATTTATTGTTTTGCTAGCTAACATATACTTCATTTAATTGTCAATATTTTAGATAATTTTATGAATATTTTTCCTTTAAAATATTGTTGTATGTAATCATCACAAGTATAAAATTTAAGTTGATGATAATGGGAAATTTTTCTGATACAATATTAGTATTAGTGTTTTTAATGCAAAAATATTCTTCTAGGAAGTATCTACTATATTTTAGAACAAAAAGACATGCACCTTATCATTAAACTTTTAGGTCATATGTTTAGAATACATCTCATTTTTATCATTCTTAATATACTTGAAGTCAACTGATTACCAAGCCACACACATTATTTTCACAAATGGGGTACAGACACATTTATTAAAATCAATGTTTGTTTATTAGAAAAAACAATTTATAAATCTATATTTTATAGACTTACAGTAAATGAATTTCTCCTATTTTATATATCAATGTGATTACTAACTCTTTATAATTTTCTATGAATTATTGTGTGTAGACTGTAAGAAGTAAAAATAGTTACAATTTTCACAAGAGTGAAAAGAGTTTGTAAAAATATAAGCATAGCATCCTTCCAATTTTCTATTTTAGTTAAAAAAAAATGTCTACCAATAAAATAATATTACAAGAAAAAAAACTATTTTGCTTACACGTTATATTATTAAGAATAATTTTTCACACAATTAAAATTTGATGATATATGTATTTGCAGTAAGACTGAACATCAATTAATTATATATAATTTTAAAGTAAAAAAAATGTTTATTTTAAATTTGAAAACATTTTTGGCTCTTCTGTCATATAGGATAAAGATTTGTGGGTAGCTGCCAGTAGTGAGAAAGAAGCAGTAGAAAAAGCTTCTAAAAAGTATGATTTGAATCCAAATTCAATTACAGCTATTCAAGGTAAATTATAATTTATTTATTTATTAACTAAGATAGAGTTTATTTTTATTTTATTAATTATTCATTAAACATTATTTGTATAATAATGTATTTTTAGACCATATTTATATTATTATTTTGGATATATTACTCATGTTAATAGTCTTGGCCATAGTAGCCTAGTAATCATAGTTACAGACTCGTGGCTAGCGTCTTATGAATGAGAGACCAAACGTCCCTGAAGACCTGCTGTGTTAAATCTATTGAACTCAAAGTTTTCCTGTTGGCGTGATGTGAAATTTCTTAAGTAGGGTGGCATCTCTGATGTCTTCCTTGTCACTTGACCATGGTTCAAAATTACAAGGCCCTTCGCAAAGCCCTTGTGTTACTTTAGAGTTCAAAGCTAATAAACACTCTCTAATGTTAATGGTCATTATAACTATTTAGATATAAATTCACATTTAAGGAATATAAGTGAGTAAAGTCAGTTTTTTAAAATTATTTGGAATTAACTAGTTGTAAGTTTATCACTCAGTTAAAACTGTAAATTTTGAAAATCATTGGTGCCTTTTTAGATCTTGATGTTTTGGATACATGGTTTTCATCTGCACTGTATCCTTTAACAGCTCTTGGTTGGCCATCAAAGGTAACAATCTTATACAAATCTCGATTGTATTTCTGTTGCTTGTATTTAGTTTTATTTTGTTTTAAATAAATCAATGTCTAATTGTTCAATGCCAAATATAAATGTATTTTTCTGTTCTTTGCTTTTTTGTTCATGGCCATACTAGAATTTTCAGAAATGAGAGTTAAGGATGGAACCAAGTGAGATATTAGTTTCTCAATTGATATTCCCAAATTATTTTATTAGAAATAAATGCTGTCATGCTCTCGAACAGTTGTATATTCACTCCACTCTTTTTTTTTCTAACAAAGAAATTTTTTTCCTGACCATTTTACAAAGACTGTTGTACAATCATTTTTTATGAGATTTAAAATCACTGAATTTTCATCTGATGATGGTAATTTAAAAAGGCATTAACTTATTTTATATAGGGGATTGTTGCGTTGATAGTGAGCAAAGTGTTACACATCTTGCTATTTTCAAAGTTAAAAAAAGAAAATGCTTGAAAGTCAAACTACATGTTCTCAAAATTAAATGGTCTCTTAATTTTTTTTCCAGCTCATTTCCAGAGTAAAGCCATGCTCATATTATTTTGTTACTTTATGTGATTTGTTTGTTTTACTTATTTCTGTAAATCCCTCAAAATACTTATGATACATATAATTGTTTTATCCATTTTCAAATTAAAAAAAAATATTAAGTGCAATGTAATTTTTAAAAAATCTTATCTGTATTTTTTTTTTTTTTTTTTTGGAAATAAGATTTGTTATTTATTGAATTCTTCTATATCTCAAAATTCTCTCCTGGTATTGTTTGGAAGTTTTGATGGTAAAATACTATTTTGAGTTTCATTATCTTCATTTTATCCCAAATTAAAATTTAATGCTCCATCATTCAAAATTATGATAACCTTTACAGATAGTCTGTTGTGTATTTAACTATTAGTTCACTCTATTTTAGATGGTATTTATTTTGATATAAAACTTGCCATGTTGAATTATTCTCCTGTAGGAAATATCACACTACACATAAATATAATAACTTATTAAAAAATTTTGAATGTAATTTTTTTAGTTCAATTTATTTCTAAAACCTAATTTTTAAATTAAAAGATCTTTTTTTTTTTTTTTGTTAAAAATAGTTTTTAAGAATTATATGTGAGCAAATGCAAGTGCAAAAATAACCAAAAAACAAAACAAAAAAACCTAACTTTATTTCAAATTTTTGTTTTATATTTTATGTGGAAAAATGTGATTTTAGTGTAGCAGATGATTCATGTGTAGTTTTAAAAAAATCCTCATTGTTAAAATCATATATTTAACATAAAACAAGATAACTACATATTAGTATCCCTTTAATTATTAGTTTTAATCATTCTACAATTCATTTAGTTACAAGATCATTTCCATATTGTCTGCCTTTCATCTTCTGTCACACTCTACTGGTTTACTAGCTACCTTTTATAATCCAGTGCACTCTTAGCAATGGCATAGGAAATCTTCAATGCCTAGCATTATTAAATTGTACATTTTTCTTTCTTTAAAGTTGTTAGCCTATTTTATTATTAAAAGTAATTTTTGAGGTGTTTTATGGAATTTTTTGCATAAAGTCTATTTTTAAGTATTAGGGAAATAGATTTGTCACACAAAATCAATGAAATGCCAATAGTGGTTAGTGTGTGTACACACACATATACCATTTTGATTGTTTAATTTGTATGTAGATCAGTTTTAATATTTTTTTTGCACCCAAACATATATCTGTTTACCATTAAGTAATGCAGAAAATATGTACTGTATTCAATAAATTTCTTCTATATTTATTTATTTATATTTTTATTTCTTGGGACGTTCAGGAAGAAAATTTGAAAAGATATTATCCACTCAATTTGATGGAAACAGGTTTTGATATTCTTTTCTTTTGGGTTGCAAGAATGGTCATGTTGGGTGAACACATTACTGGAAAACTGCCTTTTGCACAGGTAATTTTTTTTAAGAAAAAGCTCTATTTTTTGTACTTACATTGTCTGAAAGATAACATATATTTAAAAGAATTTAAAATTATATGTTGTTTGTGACTTACTCAATAAGCAAAAAAATTATTAAACAATAAAAATTAATCAAAAAATGGGCATTTACTTAATCAACAGTGTATTCTTAAAATTTATTATTAATTTATGTTATTTGAGTATTCAAAATTAGTGTTGATCTCAAAATTACATAAAAAGAAAAGTCTGATTGAATTTTGCTGTATAATTTTAATCACATTAAATAGTCTTCCAATGATAACTACTTCACTAATGTTAAGATAAGGTTTAGGACATATATATATATACATTTAAAAAAATACAGATCTTACACATCAAGTTAAGTAATTCTTCTCAATAAACTAAACTCAGTGGCACATCAGCACATAAGAGTTAAGGGCTACTATGCCCAACTCAATATTCTTGACATTGGCAGCTGGGGTGCATGAGCAGATGTTCCGGTCAGGTGGTCAGTCTGACTCTAAATCCTCTCAATAGATAGTTATATTAGAAATCAATGTTATATAGTGATTAACTTTTCATGATGACTCTCAGAAAATTACTCCTAAAAACATTTTCTGAAGTTAATGTAAAAGTGCTTTTTTACAATTTTTTTATATTAGTTTTTACAAAAAAGTCTTTAAAATTAGAATTTTATTACATTGTTTTTTGAAAATTATTCATATTTTTCAAAAAATTTTATTCTCTTATTGTGATAATTTCTTATTGTGCAATTTGATATTATCTCTTATCTGCAGGTGCTGCTTCACGGTATGGTTTGTGATTCTCATGGTCGTAAAATGACAAAATCATTGGGCAATACAATTGACCCATTGGATGTGATTGAAGGTGTTTCTTTAGAGGTATCTTTTTTAATTCTCTTCTCTCTGTATGTAAAATAATTATGCAAATTTTAATTATTTGCTTTGCAGTTGAGTCATTTTAACTGCTACAATTAATTTGTAGCATAATTGAATACATTTACATTGCTAAATGAATGATTTGGTCAATGAGAAAATCAAACTTTTCAACTTTTAAAATTAGTATTTAATGTGTGTGTGTGTTTTTTTTTTGAAACATTGAAAGTAAATATGTCTAACTAAGAAATTTTTTACAATTTAAATGATTCATTACTAATTTTCATTATTTTTTAAATTTTATAATTTTTTTCATATTTTCTTTGATTGTAAATAAAATTAAGACTTTTGACAATGGAAATTTTTGAAACAATATTAGCATTTTTTGAAAAATCAATATAAAATTTTAAAAGAGAATGGAAATAAATACTATTGCATGCTACAAAACTTAATTATTACTATTCACAAAGAGCAAATAAATATAAATTTAAAAACAGATAAATTTGAATAGAATTTTCTATTGAAGTTATTTTTATGTGCCGCATCTCAAAAATATTCAACATCAAATATTTTGTTTTGCAAATTTCAATGATTTTTGCTTTTAAGACTAAATTTTTCATGATTTTTAATTAGCATAGGAAAATATTCTTATTAGAACATAAATATTTTTAATTTGTTGAAATATTTCAGACTCTTTTGCAAAGAGTTAAAGATTGTCAAGATACATTGACTCCTGAAGAAATTAAACTTATGCTAAATGCCAATAAGCAAAATTTTCCAAATGGTATTCCAGAATGTGGAACAGATGGCTTACGATTTTCTTTGTTAACTCATGATATTCAAAGTAAGATATTACAAATATTAAAAATTATTTAGCAATGGCATAAGTAATTAAACAGATAAAATACATTTCTTGGTTTACTTTACTTTATTGCTAGTACTATATGGAAATAAGATTTAAAAAATTAGTTTTTCTTCCTGATTAAGTTGGAAAATCATACAATTATTTCTCCAAAAAGTAGTGTTCATAAAGAGGGACAGTTTTAAAACATTTAAATCTAATTTATGTTTTGAATTTTGCTGAAAACTTTTAATTATTTATACTATTTTATGATTTGAAAAATTATAAAAAAATCTTACTACATTCTTTCAAAAACTGAGTAGATTAAAACAGTCTTTAATAGTTTTATAATTAAATGATATCTACAACACTTACTCTTATAGAACAATTTCACAAGTTGTTGATGAATTCTTTCTTAATGCTACTAACAACCGGTTTGCCGATGAAGCTGGTAGTGAAATGGTAATGCTCCTGCCTAGCAACCAGACAACTGGGGTTCAATCCCTCCCTGTTTCAATTTTATCTGCTCTCCCCTCCGAGAATCTTTTTCTTACTAAAAAGGTTAAAATAAAAAAATCTCCTGGAAGAGATAGTATCACAAATAAAATGCTAAAAGTCTACTTCCTTCCTCAATTATTAAAATTACCAACATTATTAAGGATATTCTAAATATTAATTACTTTCTAAGTGCCTGGAAAACTGCAACAATTATTCCTATTTTAAAACCTGGTAAAGACCCAACCCATGCCGAAAATTTCAGGCCAATCTCTCTACTACTAGTCCTCAGTAAAATGGCAGAAAAAATTATCCTTAAATGATCATCTCAATCAAAATCAAATTTTAATTCCAAAGCAACCATGGCTTTCGGCTAGCATTCCACCACCCACCAGTTACTCAGTACAGTGAAGTATATTAAATTTGGCCAAAAAAGAAAATGTACACCAGTGCAGTATTTCTAGGCTTGCAAAAGGCATTTGATTGTGGCTGGCACACAGGCCTTATCTCTAAATTAATTCAGTACAAAGTGCTGACTCCATTTATTATCCTGATTAATGACTCTGATAGATTTTTTCTGTCAAAATTATTGATACTCAAATAATAGAACAACTTCTGCTGGGGTCCCACAAGGGTCCCTCCTTTCTCCCTTGCTCTTCAACATCAATGTTAACGACATTCCCACTACTAACAACACCGAAATTTGCATATATGCTAACAACACAGAGAAATGCTTTGTCAACACAAAGAACCAGCCTCTATAACATATATGATCACACAATACCTAACATAGCTTAACCACTGGTTTATCAAGTGGAAAATAGTCATCAATACCTCAAAAACAGAAGCCATATTTTTCGCTAGATACGAAAAAGCACCAGACATCTACATCAGAGAGAATAAAATCCCCTGGTCTTACCAAGTTAAATACCTAGGGGGAATTATCTTAGGTAAAACTCTCACTTTCAAACAACATGTAACATATATTAGAAAAAAAATTTAAAATGCAGCACATATAAACTGTACCCCTTAATTTCCAGAAAATCAAAATTAAGATGTAGAAACAAAATGCTTATCTACTCACTGATCTGAAAACCCATCATAACCTATGCCTCCCCTGTTTAAGGACATGCAGCAAGGACACATATTAATTATTTAGAAAGTGTTCAAAATTTAATTGTCAGGCTAATTCTTAATGCTCCCTTATTAGACAAACGATCAGGAAAAGTGTTACCAATTTCTTTAATAAAATTGACAACTCTGATAATAAATTGATCACTAGCATCAAAAAATATATTCCTGTTCTAAATTTCCTCAGACCCTGAACAATCCTAATTGATCCTAGATATTTTCTCTTTTATCTAATTATTTATCTTTTACTTTTATTCTTAAATTCTCTCCATTTTTGCAGTTTGACTTGCTTGATCTCTTAACTACTCAATAATTGGTCGAGCTTCTCACCTAAACTTAAAAGCAAAAAATGCTGACCTCTCTTGTCAGCCAATCACAGAAGCTCCACTTGAACTTTTGACTCATTTGAACTTTTTGTATTTAAAAATTTTCTCTCTTTTACTCGGACTCCTTTACTGTAGCTGGATTGATTGGCTAAGCCACTGCCCATGCCCATCATCAAAATTTCAAAAAATTTTCATAATTTTTAACTTTATTTAAAAATTATAATTTTATTCATATCAAGGTAATTCTTTCTTTTTATTATTCTTCAATAGTTATATTTTAAGTTTTATTTATTAAAAAAGGGCAATTTGAAAGCATTTTAACATCATCTAAAATTATAATAAGATAGATAATAAGAGATCTAATAAGAGAGATAAGTACAATAAAAAGAGATGAAAGTTCAGAAGAACTAAGTGCTCCCATCCCACCAAACTACGACTACAATAGTTTTCTATTTTTTAAATTAAGAAGTGTATATTTTCTAAATTTTTTGTCATTTTAGAAAAAGTAAATAGAAAAGTAAGTTTTAGAAATGCAAGTGAGTACGAAAATAAATAATAAATAAATGAATAAAAAAAAGAAAAGAAATAAAGTGTGATTTTTTCCCATTTTGTTTTTTAAAAATGTATCATTAAAACATATTTAAGTTCAGCTCTTATTCTAAAGTATTTTATGTTGCTAATTTTTAATACAAAAGAATTAGGTAAATTTACAGTATTTTTAAATAGTTTAACTACATTTTGAATTTTCAAAAATTATATCTATTCTTAATTTTTTTTTAAAAAAAAATATTTTTTTATATATTTTCTATTTTTACATCATTAAGAGCATATAGTATTTTTAAACATTTATTTTCAAAATAATGAACGCTTAATGATATAATATTTTTACATAAGTCATTTTGTTTTTACTTAAAGATCAGCGAATCAATGTTGATGTAAAATCCATTCGTATTTGTCGTCATTTCTGTAATAAAATATGGCAAGGAGTAAGGCTGTTTACAAAAGCCATTGAAAATAGTCCAAGAGAAAGCCTCACCCCACTTTCTTCGGAAGAAGTGAGTACACATGATTTACTATATTTAATTATTAGTATTACATGGATTGAAGCTCTAAAGAAATGCATGTTCAAACTGTAATTTTTAACTTTATTTTAATTATGTAATAAATGTCTCAAATTTTCATTTAACATAGATGTTTCTATATTTTCATGGAAACCTTTCAGTATTGCTTTTAATGATATTTTCAATTTTTTTCCTTGAACAGAATATTTTATTCCTGATTTGAATTTGAAATAAATAATTCATTGCAATGAATTAAAAATAATTTTAATTTGAAATATTAATTTAATGTTTTTTTATTTTCTATTTATTTGTTTTATTTTGCAAAATGCTTTTTTTCACTTTGTATCAAATTTATTTTATATTTTTATTTCTATAGGTACTCAAGTTAAATGAGAAAGATATTAGTCGATGGATATTGAGTCGTTTAGCTGGACTTGTAGCTGTGAGTAACATGCATTTTGAAGCATATGAATTCCATTTAACTACAGCAGCTGTGAGACAATTTTGGGTTCAAAATTTCTGTGATGTATACATCGTGAGTTAAATATTTATTTATTTATTATATAGTGCAATTGTTTACACTATGTAATTAATTTATAATGATGTTTTGAATTAATAACACATGATTTTTTTTTCAACTTTTTCCCTAGCATGAAACTTTTTGAATACCGTAAAATCCGGCATATAACGCGCACCTATACTTTCAAACTATATTTTTTAATTTTTAGGTTTATTCGCCGTACAACGCGCACCCCCCTTTTTATGAAAAAATTTGAAATGCATGTGTGCAATTCTCTTATGTTTTGAAGTCATTATTTATTGGATGAATCATTCCAGACTATCTTTTGAAAAAATAGCATACTTCTAGAATTATACAACCCTTAAGCGCAAGAAGAAAGGGGGGGGGGGCGGGGACCAAAAAACCCCCGTGGCGGGATTTTCCCCACGTTTTTCTATAAACATTGATTCCTTTTTCCCCTTTCGTGTGATGTACGAGGCGGACGATTAATTTTGAAATAAATTAGAACAAGCCTGAGACTTATAACGCTCGTTGTCTGTTGTAAATTCAATACTATGAATAATATTGAATACGCTTCAAACAGTGAGCAATAAAGATGGGCCTGGTGAACGAAACAAAGCACAGTGCCAGTTTCAAGATCTAAGTGATTCAATTTGCAAAAGAAAATGGAAATCATGCTGCAGCAAGGATGATTGATATTGGCGAAAGCTCCATAAGGGAGTGGGAAAGAAATGAAATGACAATAACTAACATGCCAAAAAAGAAATGTGCTTTATGTAAAGGAGTAACGAAATGGCTTATTCTAGAAGAAAGTGTTGCGAACTGGGTCCTAGAAAATTGCCTGAATGGATTGATTGTAACAAGAAACAGTGTACGTTTATTCGCCTTAAAATGGTCTAAAAAGAATGCCTTTTCATGTTATCCAACAATTAAAGTTCATTAGGTATATTATTTCTTTTAAATAAACAGTATTTTGATATATAAGTCTAAATTTTTTTTAACACTCATTTTTTTAAAGCTTTCATTTTTATACTCGCCGTATAACGTGCACCCCTAAATTTTGGTCTTATTTTTTGTGTTAAAAGTGCGCATTATACGCAGAATTTTACGGTAGTTACTTTTATTTTTATATTTCATCAGTTATACATTTTTAAATTATGCATAATTTTTCCACAAAAGTATTATCAGCCTTTTTCTTATTTGACTGTGAAAGCTATTTTTTAAATTTTATTTCGATAAACTATGTAGAAAAATTATTCTATGCTTTCTAGCTTTTTGCAATACTTTACTAGGAATACTTTTAATTTTTGCAGTTTTTTGTAGTAAATATATTTAGTTATTCTTTCAATTCCTATAGTTGTTTTATTAATTCCTACAATTATCTATGTTTTTTTATTAATCTGTTCAGAATCGGGTAATTTTTCCTTTAAACCTAACTTCATTTAAAAATTTATGTAAAATCATTACTGTTATTAACTAAAAATTTTGGTGTACTTTATAAGTATTCCAAATTGCATACAATTCTAAATTCTGATCACTCCAGTGTGATCTGAATTTGATGTTGACACCAATGTGATCATGGGCCTCAGAATGGGGAAAGCGAAATCAATCGTGGGTCCTGAAGGGATAAACACATGATCGCATATATGATGATCATGGTCCTGAATAGGTTAATTGTAATCAATAACAGAATGTTTGTGCATTCATAATGCTATATATTATTAAATTTATAATGAACTGCAAATTGTTTAGTGTATTTTAATTTTATAATCATTACTATGTATTAATTTTATACTTTCTATGTAGTGAGTCTACTGTATACTCTATTTAAATCTATGAAACATGTTCTACTTTCTTATGTCTTAGAAAACTAACAATGATAGGTGTGGGCAAGAATTAATTTTAGAAAAATAATGAACCTGAGAGGTTTTAATTGGAAGTCACTCATTAGTGTAAATATGTATAAAACAAGTTTAGAGACCATTTCTTTTTATCTCCTGAGTTACGTATTATCATCTTCACATTTTAAACTGATCCCTATATGTATTTAATAACAAACTCAGTTTTCAAATATATAATTAATATTGAAATCTAACTATCCATAGCTTAAGGTATGATTTTTTAAAAATACCTTTTTGCAGTATGAATTTTATTATTAATTTATTTATTTATTTATTTATTTTTTTTGTAAAATAATTAATTCTATACTATCTTATTTGTAGGAATATGTCAAATCAGTTTTATCAGAAAGTGAAGAAAAGCGCTTGTTTGTCTGCCGAGTGATGTTGACTTGCATCGAAACATTTTTAAAAGTCATTTCTCCGATGATGCCTTTCATTTCAGAAGAACTTTACCACAGGTTATATTACATGTCAAACATCGAATTTCACCCTAGTATTTCTATAGCAGCCTATCCCACAGCTGATAAAGTGAGTTCTCCTTTTTAATGGTTTTGATATGTATTAATTTTATATGGTTGATTACACATAACCTTACAAAGTTTCTTACATTTTAATGCTAAGTGTGACTCAGAGTTCTAAAGCAATTTGAAGACAAAAAGCAGAAACTGTTATTATTTATTTTACTATGATTCTTTAGGCTTTGAAATTTAAATAAGGTTAAGGATTATTTGAAACCATAACAAATTTATTTTTATGCACTTTCTTCATTCAATTTCAGATGGTGTTATCTGTAGATTAAAAGCCTTAAGAGCTAATAATAAAATAAACTTACTTATTGAGTTGTTTTGATCCAATAATAACTAAAATTTTTAGCTTCCTAAACATATTTATTGTTAAAATTCTATACATATATTTCCATTAAATATAATGTAACTTCACTTAGTAAGCATGATTTGTCCCAGAAGCTTACTCATAATGCAAAACACTTTTTAAATGAAATAATTTTTCTCATATAGGTTGATGTAGAATACAATATGCTAAAACAAAAAACCTTGAAGAAAAGAATATGAATTAAGTTTATTTTTTCTTCTACTTTGGAATGGACTAACTGGGAATGTGAATTGGATTTGCAGAAAACAACGATTAAAATAATAATAAAATGAAAATAATTAGTTTATTATTTATGATACTAACTTAATTCTTTGGTATTAGGAAGAACTTTCTGGAGACAATTGTTTTTGCAAGCACTTTAAAATTGGATGGATATGTGATACATCATTATCATTAAATGAATTTGTAGTGCTCTTAGCCACTGCTTTATTAGGATAATGCTTCTCAGTGCACAGTTTCTTGTGCTTTCAGCATTTCTGTTACTATGCCGATAGATTATGGTTTGCTGTTGCCACCACCTTTGATAAACTCTTCTGTACAATATCTTGATGTAAAACAATGCATATCCATAAGCCCTTAAGTTGTCTCATATTTATAAGCCCTTCAGTAAGCACTTCACTTCCTCAGATTGCCCAGTTGGTTGTCACAAAATTCTTGTAAATTTCACTTGTTCCATGTTTTCCCATTTTACTTTCAGACGATCTTGTTTTCAGTAGTGTCAAATGTCAGTCAAAGGGATTACATATCATCTTCCCCCCTCTTGCTTACTTTCATTTGCTATGACTTCGAATTTCAGGTTCTTTGGTTCTGAATGCCTCAGTTCATTTACTCCAATATAGCCTATGCATACTTTGAATGGTTTTCTTCAACACTTCTCATAGAAAAGAGAAGAAAAGGCTTTGCCATTTTATACTTGCCGAGCATTTATATATCGTGTAAAAAATTGCTTATTATGCAAATCACTCATTTTGTAAGGTGTTTGTTAAGTGAGGTTTCACTACTTGTGATTTTTTTTTAAATCATGGAGTTTTTACATGATATTTAAATTATTGATCTTTTTATGTATGTGTGTTTGTTAGCAAAATTCTTTGTTGGCGTTACTGACAAGAATATTGCCATCACACTTAATATTTTTTTGATTATCATTTTCTCATTTTCATTATATAATTCTATTATAATTTAATTCATCCATTTATAAAAGTTTTTACAGTTCACATTATATTTTCTTGGAAAATTTCAAGCCAAAATTCAGTAGAGCTACTTTATGTTAAAATGAATTTTTTTTTCTTTAAAGAAAAGTGCTTTAAGAAGTATTGAAGTTATTATTGTTTGGTTAATAGGGAACAATGAACAACAGATGCTATTTATAAAACTAAACTCAGTGGCATGACATTCCCATGAGGACCAAGGTCTACCTTGGACCTATCT
Source organism: Trichonephila inaurata madagascariensis (assembly GCA_019973955.1). NCBI lineage: Eukaryota > Metazoa > Arthropoda > Arachnida > Araneae > Nephilidae > Trichonephila > Trichonephila inaurata. Next base: position 89,810 of record BMAV01018433.1, read on the forward strand.
GACCTTGGGTGCTGGGGTGCATGAGCAAATGTTCCGCTCAGGTGGTCAGTCTGACGCGAAACTCCCAGTGTTTAGTTCCCAAGCAAGCTAGTACTCATTTATCAACCTACTGAAGAGATGAAAGGCTGAGTCAACTTTGCCCAGCCCGGGATTTGAATCCCGGACCTGTGCCGTGAAAGTACGATACACTACCACTTAGCCACTGGGCTTTAATACTATTCATACCAAATGAAAATATTCCTGTGATATTACTTAAAAGTGGCTGCACATGCTTGTTCATACACAGTAGCATCTATATTTAATATTCAAATTTATATATCCCTTTTATATAATATTTTTAACACATATGTATATTGTTCAGTTTTCAGGATGGAGAAATACATTGTTAGAAGCTGATGTCCTTACTATGACAGACTTGATAGGAGTAACTAGATCTCTTAAATCAAAACATGGTGTCTCTCAGATGCGACCTACAGGTACTTACAAATTTGTTAGAACCATTCTTAAAATTTAAAAATTGCTTAGTGTAAATGTTTAATTACACATTTTATAGCTGCCAACTTTAAGAGTTTTCAGCCTTTCATTACTCTAACAATGTCTCTTTTATGCATAGATTGTTCATTTTTAGCATTTTCATAGTTTCACTCATCTACTAACTATTGTCTTCCTTACAGCTCTTATTTATCATTATATATATATAAAAAACCAGAAAACATGTAGTTGAAAACCGTATAACACATTTCCATTTTTAAAAAAATGAAGTTTGTCCATCATATTTCATTAGCTATTGGTTCCTAATTCATTCATAGGCACAGTTTCCATTATAGGAGGCATTTTTATTTTTTTCTCTGTGTTAACTTCATAGAACCTCACTCATATTGTGCTTTGCACATGTTTGCTTTTCCTATAATTCATATTGTTAAATGATTTGTTCTTGTTAATTGTTATCACAATGTCTAACAAAGGCAAAATAGTATATTTTCAAACATATCAAGAGTGTTGTAAAAAAAATAATTAATTGTATTAAAAGCATACAAAAGAAGGGAATATACATTTTGTGATGTATATTTTCATGCATATGCTTTGCTCATGAGGGCTGATATGATATTGACTAATATGGGGAAACTCCAAAGCTCATTGCAAATGAGAAATCAAGTAGCAATTGCTCAAAATTTAATCGATTTTTTTAAGGATAATGTCCAGTAAAATGTAATTAGAGTTGAAGTACTGTTTACATCTTTTCTTGTAAAACATAACGTTTCATTTGATTAAAGTCAATCATGTCAATTTTTTTTTTTTTTTTTTTTTTTGTGAAATGTTTCTGAAATCTGATATCACCAAGAAGAATTGATATGCAACGAGTAAAATATTTGCTGTTATTAGTGAACTAGATTCTTTTCTGAATGAGCATATGATTAAATACATGAAACAAGGTCCTTTTGTAGCTGCATGTGATGATAGTAATGATACAAACTACAAATTATACCCCATTGTTGTTGCCTACGTTGATCCTACAAAATGTGTGTAATTCAGTATTACCTTTTCGAAATTCCAGATTTGATTGTGGATTCCATTGGATGAACTTAAAAAGCATGGAATACCTTTTGAATATTAAGTTTCATTTAAGGCAGATAATTTTGCATTAATGCAAGGACGAAAACAGAGCTGTTACCTATTTAAGGAAAAAAATAAGAACTTAATAAGTATTGGTTGTTTGTGTCATTTAATAAACTTGACATCAGGAAAAAGTGCTGCTTCTTTATCTTTAAAAGTAGATAGGATACTCGCAGAGATATTCTACTACCTATAATCTTCACAAAGAAGAAGTCTCAAAATTTTTAAATGATCTATGTACTAGATGGTTATCACTTGGTAGTTGTCTTGGCATCAACTTCTTCTAACATTATCACTAATTTTTGAATGGGAATTTTTTTTCCTTTCATATATAATCTGAAAGTTGAGTTACAATTTCTCTATATTTTTTAATAAAAGTATCTTTTCTACAAAGGCATTATTTTCTTGCATATTTCTATGTATGCCTTTAGATTAACTTAGGTGTGTATAAATCCAATTGATGCAAAAAAAGAAAAAATTCCTATTAGTTCTCTTCTCATTAAAATATCTTTAATGCAAAATTTTCTTTACATTGTATTAAAAATATTTGTATGTAATGTTTTGTTTAATAAAATTTTAAATGTTGTTTGTCCTTTATTTTAAGAATTTGCTCAAATTGTTGATACCAGATTATTTTGTGGTTTGTAATTTTCAAAAGTTTGCAGGTATGACATTGAGTATCAACAGGGGTTATTGTTGAGAATTAGATATTTCAAGTTATCTGTTTCATTATGTTTGATAATCAAAAATAAGAAAAATTATAAGGAACGCACAGATAAAAAATAATGTTAAATAAGAATAAAACAATGAAATTTGGACATTCAAAAAAAAAAAAAAACTTAAATTGTTTAATTTTTTTTCAAATAAATCAATTTTGTTCATAATTAAAGCATATAAAATTAAGTATTGTTATCCATTTTTCATAGAAAAACACATATATTTCCTACTTACTGTGCATTTCATAATTTAAATTTTTTAAAAAATATTAAAAATTCATCTAGGTCATTGAATTTGTTTTTATATAAAATAATTTAAAAAATAATTCAATTTTTTTATGTAGTACATGTGTTTTTTAAATGTGATAATTTATCTAGTAGAAACACGTGTATTTAATCCTATGCTTTAAATAATTCTAAAATAGCTTATCGTAGAAGCTTGGTTTTTCATTTAATCATAAAATAGGCCTTTTCAGTTTATATCTCATAATGAATGGATTTTTTGTTCTGTTTTAGTTGTGGTTGCTGTTGAAGAGGAGAATACGTTATCAGCCTTGAGTCCATTTAGTCATCTCTTGGCCCTTTTAGCTAAACTTGATTCTGTTACTTTCCACCTCACTCAAGGGCAAGAGTTTTTTGAACAGTATCCTCAAGATTCATGGGTGTTTGAAACATGTGATCATGGTATCACTATCATTATGGACATTAAAGTGAGTATGAATTCTATTTATTAAATTGCTCTTTTCATATAAGTTTTAGATTAATCCAAGTTTGAACAATTGATATTTGGAGCAAATATATGTTGCCAGTTGACGATTTTATTTGGAATGATTGAACCATAGCAAAAAAAAAGTCCAAAAGGTAGCAGTTACTTATGAGAGAGATGACAAAATGTGACAGTAGAGTGACTGTCAAACATCTGATATAAAATGTATTGTCAGGACACCTGATGATACCTGATGCAAAATGTATTACCAGGACACCCGTAACCTTGACAATAGATAGGTGACTCAGAGAACAGAGTCTAAACTCAATGTTCATTGTGCTTTCTGCAATCAACTTTTAGAAGTGCATTTCACAAGTTTGATTAGTTCTACTTGAACATTGAGTATCCTACTTTGAATGGAACCTTAATTCTAAGTGAAAATGTAGCCAAGAAAGCAATTTTATACTAATCTGATTGATGTACAGCTCTTCTGCTGGTAATTATGATCATGAGTATTATTTCCATTTGATAGCTGAATGAATCCTTCTAGTTATCATCAATGCTATCCTTACAAAATAGCATTATGCTTAGGTTATTCCACACTCCATTATGTGGGATTTTCTTTCATGGCACCTCAAACATTCAGTTCAGCAGTACAAGACCCAGCAGCAATAATTTCTTATGACTGTCAAACACCCCTTGCCAGCAAGATTGCTATATTTCTTGCCAAAAGAGTATATTTGATCTGATGAGCCAGTCTCCAACTATTTTCAAGATTTCACTGACCTAATTCGGTAGTTGAAGAAAATTTTGCAACTAATTTAGTTAGTGGACATCCACAAAAAAACTATGAATAAAATGCCATGCTAAAAAACTGCTAACATAAAAGCCAAATGTGGATGGATGTTATATTGATTTGTGCATCATTTGTGAATATACTTCTTGAATAAAACGTACAGTTCCTCTAAAGTTGTATCAAATTCCTTTTCTGTAAATGTGCATCATATATTCTGATTTTTTGTCCTGTTTGAAAGTTTCTTCCTTATTGTGTTTCGAAAAAATTATTATCTATTTAAATATATATATAACATAAAAGTCAAGCTGGTATTCAATCAAGATATGGTTTATAATAAATAAGTAATTTATTGTATAAATGTACATTAAAGACAAAAAATATAATTATAAGGCCACTTTTTTACTGCAAATCCTTTTGAAGTTATAAAAATTTTCTATGAATTTTGTAAATTGTATTTTAAGAAGTATAATTGATATTATTAAAAAAATAGTTCAACCATTTGAAAATACCTATCACTAAATCTTTATATGTAGAATCGTAAAGTAGCTGCATCCATTTTGTCTAATACTGATATTTGGGAAATGACAAGTGTATGCTTAATTTGAACATATTCTTTTTTCTGTGAGTTATTATTATTTTTTTAAAATTTAATTTAAACATTCTAAATTCAATTTACAGAATTTTTAAGCTAAATAATATCAAAAATATAAACGTACAAATTTTAAATTAAAAACTTTAATCAAAACTTGTGTTATTTCTTTTTTTTAAAGGAGAAGCCAAAACCTCAAGAGAATGATATCAATAAACTAAGTAAAATACGAATGGAACTTAACAAGCTGAATAAAATGCTCTCTGACAGAGGTTATAGGAAAAGTGCTCCTCTGAGTATGCAAGAGAAAACAATGGCACGGGTAAGATATATGTAAATAGGATTTAATTTATCATGCAAAATATTCCCACACACCAGTGCATGTATACATACATCATGGATTAGAAAATATATATACTGTATTTACTCGATTCTAAGCAGCACTTTTTTTAATGTTAATGCTACTGAAAATCAGGTGCTAGTAGAATGGAAGGGAAAAAAAATTGTTGGATGAGGGTAATGATAGGTTCATGTATTTATTTAAAGGGTTATAATACCTGTGAAATAACTAATTATTCACTTCTTATTAGTTCACATTTTAAATTTATTTTAATTTCTTAAAATTCATATCAATTAACCATTTTATACTATTTTTCATTTTTCATAAGAACTTGTTGAGAATTTGGGTTGTGGCTTAGAATCGATGGCAGCTTCGATTCTAATAAACGTGGTATATTTTTTTTGGTTGATTTCAATTTTGAATCTAACTGTAGATTATTTTTTCTTACTCATTTGTTAACTTTCCTCCCCTGAATACTGAGAAGGTTGAATAGTGACAGTGATGGCTGTCATCAATTAACTGCATTTTTTTACGACTTATCTCAAACGATTTATTTTAGTATCTTAAAAATGATTAATTGTTTATTCCTTGTTTATTAGCATTTGATTCAAGATCATTTGTCTTACATTTGAATCTTTCTTGTGACATTAATTGAAGTATGATTTAATACAACTTTTCTATGAAAATATTATTCAATTGATATTGTAAATGCCATCTTTTACATTCTGTATTCTTAGAATTTAATAGTACAACATCTACAACAGTAAAGTTAATTAACAATGTTTTTTAAGTTGTAGGGTCATTATTATGTTTCAAAATTCTTTTATGTATTGCTGCATGTTTATGTGCAAGTGTGACATAGAAAATTTTTAATTTAAACTAAGTATTTGGTTATGAAGCCGAAATTCAAAAAAATATGTACATTCTAGCTGTTTTTCTCACAATTCTGACAGTGACATCAGTGGCAGTAAACTGCTTGTATGGCAAAGCAGTTTGCTATCTTTCTTCATGATTAGAGGAAGCATGGCTTGGGAATTTTGGTGTACATTTCAATCATACAACAATATTAAAACATAGACATAGACATAGATTTAAAACAGTTTCCTATACCTAGTATTATGAAACATTTCTCTACAATTTGGCATATTTGTCTTGATCAAAACTTTGACTGAATGAGAAGTATGCCACTTTCATTGACATGTCTGCAAAAATTGGTTTAATATAAGTAAGAAAATGCTTTTGAAAAAAAATTTTTAAGCAATCCCATTGATATATCCTAAAATGTGTTTTACAAATTGCTTGGTGAAATCCATTTCTCACAGCATCAAACAAATGCTCCAATGTAAAACTCTCCTCATGTAGAGGAAAAGTGTAATATAAGCAGATGAATTCATATTTGATTGCTTCATATGGGCACATAAGTCAGGAAAATGGATGAAGTAAATGATCCATTGTTTTATAAGTTCGTGATTTACAAAGCAAGCTCTAAGTTGTTATGTCATGACAGCAAATGGAGTTGGAACTTGGCATTTTTGTATGAGCATAATAAGGGCTGTGGATTATATACATATTCTTGGTGAATCTATGTTTATCAATGCGAAATTATTTCACTGAAAATATCCTTATTAAAAAAGATAATATATGACCTCATAAAACAAAATTACCAGAAAGATGAGCCTGTTTCACAGTTGCCGGTAGCAAGACCAGATCTTTCTCCTGTAATGAATTACTTGGAGAATTTTTAAGAGAAAGATGTCTCTGTGTCAACACTATAGTACACAACTGTTGCAATTTTGGATGGTGAACTTACATCACAATCATTATTCAGTATTGTATCCTTGAATTCCAAAAGCATTCTTTTTAAAAGGAATGGATATAATTTTTTTTACATGAATTTTTAAAATTAAATAAATATAAATTTTCTTTTATTGAATGAAATGTCTTGTGCGTTAAAAAATAAACTGATGTAAAACTATTAATACAAATAAATTTATCTGCACTCATTTTACTTGCTCAAATCAGCAATTGTTTTAATGGATTTTTAATATATTTTTTAATCACTCATTAAATTTCTCTAAAAATTATTCAGAGTTGCTATACCTTGGAAGGTATAGTATTTCAATCTACAATTGCCATGTGAAATAATGGATGATACATCAGTGTGGCATGTTCAATCAATCGAGTTTCAAAGTTATGTGGCACTGCATAGCAGTTCTGTTGTTATTCTTATCTGTTGATCATATATCAAAATTATGAAATCTGTTTTTAAACCAATGTGTAGATTTAGAGGACATTAATTTAAGTAAAACCAAGTTTGTAATAAATATTTTCATTTCAGAAAGCCTCACTTGAAGCAGAACTGCAAAAGCTTTCAAATTATGGAAAAAAAGAACCAGAGAAAATAAAGGAAGATTCCTCTGTCTCCTGAAAATATAATTCTAGTCTGGTCTTCCAACAATTTATTTGCATTAGATGTTGAGTGATATGCATATCTAAGTCACCAGATATTGTTGGTGTCCTTAATATTGAGGATTTAATATCTGAATTCTAGTGTAATGGATGTTTGTAGCATTATTATTTTTATTGTCAATTATTCTCCTAGGAAGGTAACTTACTGTAACTGGAGATGAAATTTTAACTTTTTTAATTGTTCGAAAACAATGTACAGATGTTAGTTAGATGTACTGTGATTCAAACTATTTATATATCATTTTCGCAAATGTTTTCATGAATGTTTTAACCATCAATATATGTGTACATTGTTATATGATATGTTATATAATAGATAGTATTACACAAGATGTGTTTGTATATTACCTTTTATGCATGTACCATGTATATGGATATGAACTTAAACATGTTGATATAGTCTTTATGCCTGAATGAAGAAATTTTCATAGTATGGAGTAATCCTAAAATAGAAATTTAAAAAAAAAGAAAGAAAACATTTGATAAACAGTGGTTTTGTCTTGAAAGCTTCCCCCTCTCTATTTCTTCAATTAAATAAACATAGTTGATGTATTAAGTTAATGAAATATTAAAATTGGATTTATTACATTTCTTAATGTAATAATTAATTGAAATGAAAAAGTGTAACTTCATTTTAATTAATTATTACATTTTGTTTGTAATATAAACAATATCAAAATTGATTTTGTTTATATATTTGGCTATGTAAAAAAGTATGAATTTAAATAACAATTTTTTTATTTTTTTATTTCTTCTTTCACTAAATGCATGTTGTCAAAAATAGCCTAAGTTTAAAATTTTGTTTAAATTGCTAACTATTTCTAGAGATTTTCAAGTAAAGTGTTAGGATGTATGTGTATTGAAATAATTAGCACAAATGATTCATAATAATTCTTCATAATAATTCTTTTTACTACATATAAGTTGATTGGTAATTAAGTTTCACAAACTTTATACTTTTTCCAGAAGCATTTTCCTTTTTACAATTTTCCAATTGTAATTTTAAAATTAAATATTTCATGTGTGAACTGTTGGAGATAATTGCATGGACTTTTTTTTGGATTTAATAGGGTTTAATAACATAAAAAAAAAAAAAAAAATCAAAACATGTTACAGTTAGGATATGCTATGTTCACTATTTTTGTAACTAAGTTTAAAATTCTTATTTTCTTGTATTAATTTTTAATTTTTTTTTTCTTTCTACAATTGGAGACTTATTTTTTGAACCCCCAATAACTTGGAAATTTTCCAGCAGAATTTTAAAAAAGTGAAAATTTAGACCTTTTTCATGATAAAAAGTCAGTTAAAAAAAAATTGTTTTGGCATTTTAAAAACTCTGAAAAATTAATCAATCCACCAATATCCTAGTTTATTTCTTTTTTATCATTACCATCGCTTAAGTCGGTTTAATTTTGCCTAACTGTAATGAAAATTGCAAAAGTTATTCGTGATGTTGCATTTTTTTACTTATATCAATGTTCTTATGATTAAGGCTGAAATGTAAGACATTTTTATCCAGTTGAAAATGTACACTTTTAACTGTTTGATTTCAGTTGAAGAATTTATTTCTGATTTTTACTGTGTTATATCCATTTTATTTTGTTGCTTTCAAATTTTGTTGTTTAAATTACAGCATTGCTGTGATTGTTTGAAAAGTAATGATAAAAATTCCTAAAATGTGAATTGTATTAAAACCCGTTAAAAAGATTTGTGATCAATTTAATTTTCAGATTATTTTTATAATCTGTTAATATATTTTGTTTAAGAACTTATAATTACCAATTTTAATGTTTAATTATTTAGGGATAATTCCATTATTATATAAATAAAAATTATCTCATAGCCTTCAAACTGAAATTAACTTGTTGTATCTCCATTATTTCTTATGAAAATTTTGGCGAAATTGAATGTAGATCTTGTATAGGCAAATTAATTCAATGAATATCTTGTGTATTAAGTTTAATTGCAATGGAATTTGAGATTTTCACAACATATTATTTCTATTCTGATTTGGAAAACTTTTATTCTGTAATCTAATAACTTTTTAAAAAATAATATTTAAAAGTGCAGAATTAAAGAAGATTTACACAATTCATGCAATTTATTTTCAAGTAATTTGTAATGTTTTATCCAGTTTGGAATTATCTTTTTAAGATATATTTAATTTTTGTATATATCATACATATTGAATTGAATGGAAAATAATACAGGATTTAGATAAACAATTTTGAAGAAAAAAAAATTATTATTGTACATATTGAATCTTTAATACATGCACCATCATTTTGTATGACTTCAAATCATTTTTCGAGCAACTTTTTAACTCCGTCCTGGAAGAACTTTTGGATTTTTTAGTTAAATATTCATTTAGAGAATTTCTGAAGTTTTATAAGTGAAACTTTTATTATCAAGCAAATGTTGCAGACTAAACATCCAGACTATAATGTAAGCAAAGCAGTATTTGCCATTCAAATTCATTCACTTTCTGTTGAGTTTTTCTTGTGGTGTAAGACTGAGCATTGAAGAATCATTTCCCATCTGTGGAGTAATGTAGGTCGTTTAGTGAGTAAATACTGCCTGCTTTAAATTCTGTAATTGTCAACAGTTGGATGTCTAAGGGCAGAGGCGTAATGGAGAGTATTAGGGCACCCGTGTAAAGTCAGGTTTTGTGCCCTGAGCCAGATCTTACAAAGGGTGCATACTAGTCCTCAGTCAGACTTTGGATCCCTAGAGTCCTGCCCCCTCCCCCACGCAATGCGGGGGTGTATGTTATGCCACTGTCTAAAGGGATAATTTAGTTTTGGTCAAAAAGTCAGTTAAAAATAAATTACCCCTTCTGTTTCCACATGCAAAGCAGAACATTATTTAAGTACAATCCTGTCTTTGGACCTCTATGTTGTTCTTTTTTGGGTTAACCACTGTCTTTTTCGCGAAATGTTTAGATAAAATATGTACTTTCCATCTCCAGTTACTATATGTTTTAAAAAAGAATCATCTTTATACTAGTGATAAACAAACATTTACTCTTTGCTTATTCGATTTGTGAGCTTACATGGCCCTCAAACACTAGCTCGAGACACCTTTCCAAACATTTTAAGGTGTGCTTTCATTGTTGCTGGAGTACTGCAAAATATATCAGATAATTCTTTCCTTGTTATTTAGGGTTTTGACTTTGTCAGTGTTTTCAGAAAATCATTATCTGCTTCACTTTTCCATTCATCTTCTAGTTTAAAATTTTCTTCTCTGAATTTTTTACACTCCAATGTTGATCTTTCACTTGTAAATCCTACATTCATCGAAGAATACTTTCGAGGAGCTTCAGTGTTTCCATTGATCCTAAGCAGAAAAAGTACGATATGGTGAACCTGCAACTCTCTCTCTTATCACATTCCATCATTTCTACAAAAAATGAAAATTTAAATGTATGTTTAATGGAATGTCAAATAAAAGGCATATGACATTAAGTTGAAAATAATTTTTAAAAAGTGGTGTCAAAATCAAATTTGAGTATTTACATGGAATTGAATTTACGTAAGTTAAAATTTTGCATTACTTTCTGTTCAACTCATATATTTAATAGTTCTTTAAACACTATTATTATTTATATGTAAAATACTTTATTTCAGATATTTTATAGCAAGAATTAAAATTATGTACATGTAAATATCAAATAATGCTTTTTAAATAAGAAATACTAACAAACTCTTTAGGTGTCAATAAATATACATAGATGAAAAATGATTTTGTAGATAATAGAAAAAGCATATCATGATTTACAGCAGCAGTTTTTCAAGCTTCAAGTTTTCTTAATTTATTTGTAAATATTAATCTGAGAAATATAAATATCTATATATATTTTGTATATGTGTGTATGTATAGATTTAAAAATGAAATGCAAAATAATTTATCAACTGAAGTTTAAGATTAGTTTACTGAACATATATTTATCTTACCGTATAAAATTGTACGTCTGAATTTTAATGTATATAAATTCAATGTGAAAAAACTTTTATTTTCTAAAAAAACATTTTAATTTCAAATTTATTAAAATGTAATATATTTATTAATATCTAATTTCATTTAAAATAATGAAATATGTGATAAGTTATTTTGATATGTTTATTATCAAGATAAGAAAAAATCTATGGAAGCTTTATTTTTCTTCTTTCTTCAATAGTCACTTTGATTCAGAGATTCTGTGAAATCATGGGTTTGAGTCTTGATGTCACAAAAGGCAGTCCTGTAGTGGAGTGGATGGATATTAAATATGTCTTGCATGAAGGCAATACATTGGTGTAATGTGGAAATTGAGATAGTGGGGTGCAAGTAAGGTATCAAGTAAGGGTGCAAGTATAGGTATCATATTTGTCGTTTGACCACATGGCTCTAAGTTAATTTTGTGGTTAAAAAATTCATGTGGAAGCATTGAAAAGAGAGATTTAATAAGTACAGAATGTGGAAGCAAGTAAATTATGAATAATTTTAAAAATTGTTTTTTTAATCACAATTTTGAAATTACATATAAAGTGGTTTCAAATTGTGATTTTTTTTTTTTTTTTTTAAAAAAATGTGTGTAATGCGGAGCAAAAACTTAATGGCCCATGGGGGGATCGAACCCACGACCTTCGCGTTATTAGCACGACGCTCTAACCAACTGAGCTAATGGGCCGTTGAAAACGGATGTTAACATCACTAGTGGTTTGTACAATGAGAATCATATTTGCTGACATTATTTAATGTGTTGTGTTAAGTTCTGAATTGTTTCGTTTAAATTTTCCAAAAAAGATGCTCGTTGCCTTCTTTTATAATTAATAATGGAATATATAAGAATAGTATAATGCTATATATATAACACTTTTGTGTCAAATAATTAAATTTCTGACATGTAAAAGTACTATTTATCATCAGCAACCATGCACAAAAACTAGCAACGGGATTTTGCGTTGATTAACAAATTTTGTAACAAGTTGGTAAGAACAATCGATGTGAAGAACGTATCATCTTAAAAGAAAAAATTGTTGCTGCTGCCATCTACAGTTGTATTTTATTACTAATTTTTCAACCAAACGCCAGAAATTTTACCGTTAATTCTTTTATACGCAAAATCATTTAATTTTTAAAAATATTTTTTTCTTTAGATTTTAAATGTCTTCCGCACCTTTACTATTTGATGATATACACAACATTTCTTTACTTTTCTTATTATTTATAGTAGCGTGCTGTGCCACATTTAGCACACTGTACAATTCTCAATGGCACTCTACACTATTCTACTAATTAGTCAATTTTTTAGTGGATGGAAGTTGATAAATTTGTAATGGACTTTTTTGATAAATATCTTCAGAATTATGGACATTATCGAAATTAAGAAAAATATCTGAAAGATAACGCTATAGGTTAATCTACAGTTATTTTGTAAATTATTTGAATGTTATAGCTGGAAAGATTTAATTGTGTGAAAGAAAATTTCGTGTACTCTACTTTCCGCTTTTGTTTCTACATGTCTAAGTGAACAAATCTTTTATCGTATGAAAAATATGTCGAATCCACAAAGAAGTTGCTTACAACTGAATCAGTGGCATTACGTACACTCCCGCAATCCCCGTATTGCGGGGAGGGGGGGAGGTCAAAGCTTGACTGACGCTAAGTACAGGGCCGGCTCTACCAGTTTTGCCGCCCAGGACAAAAATGGAAAATGCCGCCCCTCTCTCCAATGTCACCTCTTTCTCTCTTTATATATATATATATTATTTTAAGTCTTAAAGATTCAAAACAAGTCGAAATTAAGGACATAATTACTTGTTATTGTATCAAATGAGTGAAATGTAAGAGAAGGAATCGTCCATTTCAGCAGGCCAATTTCTTCGAAAAATAGTCTACCGATGGTGGGAATCATAAGCGTATGTTTTAATTTATAGTAACTACACTCAGGACTAAAATAAAACACCTCCTGTAACTCTATATCTATCAGAACCTCTTATTACCTTTTGTTCTTTTGGATAGCTGACACCGGACATCGTAAGGGTTAAAGGAATGTCCGTTGTAACCTCACTCCGGGATGGAGAGAAATTTACAAGTGAAAGATTATATAAAAAATATATATTAAATTTCGTGCTTTAACATATACTCCCGCCTCAAACCCTCCAAGTTTAAACACAAATGAAAACTGTCATTAAATATACAGAGTACAACATGAAAAAATAAGATGCGTTAAATGAAATACCAAATTCACACCCAATAATATTTAAGAAATTATATCAAATTCTTTGTAACAAAAAAAAAAAGTATTTTTCAAACTCGATCCGAATGCCGCCCTTCAAACTTTCCGCCCCGGGCAGGGGTCCGGATTGTCCGGCCCTAGAGCCGCCCCTGCTAAGTACGTATTTGAGCTTGGGGTCCTAAACTTGAGTTTGCAGAGGCGCCCAAATATTCTCCGTTACGCCACTGAACTGAATCCTGAGAATTGTGTCAAATTGAAAGTGACAAATTAGCGATAATGAAGTAGAGCGGTGCAAGCACTAGGCTCGCATTAAAATTTTTATTTAACTACAGGAAGGGGAATAAATATATTTTATTTACCAATTCTTACTTTGTACAATATTAATTTTTTTTTATTTATGTTGAAGAAATAGTTATATTATATGCTGTTTGTTTTTATGTTTAGAAATATCTTCAAATCATACAAAATTAATATGTAATAAAGAGTAACTCCCCTCTATACTATTGACCTCTATTCTCTAACTCTGCATACATTATCACGGGAATCGAATTGTTTCAAATATGTCTTACTGTGCGGCACGGTGAATCATATCGGTAGATTGGTTTGGCACGACACAGCTAAAAGGTTGCTGATCCCCTGCTTTATACCAAGCATTTTATTTTTTTTAAAACAATTTATAAAAATAGCATTAGCCTGGATTATATTTTAACGAATTAGATAACACTATAATTTTTTTTTTATTTTTTAATAAATTTTTTTTTTAAATATATCTTAGAAAACAGAAAATCAGGGTGATGAAATGATTAATCGAGTGCAATTTTTTTCCTTCAAAATCAAAAATCAAATTCTAAAAATTGGCGTTTTGTTCTAACAGCAGTTTAGTGTTTAAAATTCTTCTTGAAAATGGGCTTAAATCATCAAATAATAATAATAATTAGCCCGTTCTGGACTCAAGTGTTAAGGGGTGTCTCTGAGGGGGTTGGTAAAACAAGGAACAAATCTTTCTATTCGGAGGGCAACCCTCAGGAAAAAGGTTCAATACACACATATTTCTTGTAAATAGTAGTAAGTAAAAGCCTGATGCTATAAGTCACACATGCTTAAGCCTAAAATAAAGCTGCCTATTTTCCGTCTGTGAAAAAATTTACTTTTGTATTTTCATATTTTTTTTAATTTGATTATTATCGTTTTCAACTTTAGTATAACTTTAAAAATTGGTTTTTTATAATACGCTTTTATAAGTTTCACTTGTATGTAACGGAATCTTTGAACTCGATTTTTACCCACTTTAAAAGATCAGATTAATTCGAAATTTTGCACACTTGTCAAGGACCAATGACAATAATTTCATAATTTTGTTCCATTGTCCTGAGCAGGATCATCAGGAGACAGGATAATCCAGATTTGGCGACTAATTCTATATACCATTTCCAGATTTGGCGACTAAAAGATTAAGAGTAACGCTAAAAGCAAAAACGTTTTTTTGTGTCAGCAATTTCTTATCATAATACAATCAATTGTCTAATCCTTAATTTTGTGATCCCAGTGCCGATATAAGCCAATTTGGGATTCTGGGCGCAAAAGATCTACAGGCTCCCTTGGCACAGGAGGATTGAAATTTATAACTAGAAAATCTGGTTAGGTTCAACTCATCCAAGCCCTTCCAGGCCTCTGGGCG
>BMAV01018433.1:113278-143357 GCA_019973955.1 Trichonephila inaurata madagascariensis
GTTTTTTAGTTTTTTTAAATTATAATTTATTTTTCATCACATTCATATTTATAAGAACTCTAATCAACGCTTCAAAAATAAATTAAATTCGATCTCAATTTTCGATGCCCATTAAAACATTAGATTTGACCCTAATGGTGAACGTTGTTGTTTCATTAGACCAGACATGACGACAGTCTGTTCCAGGGACTTGTGTAGATCTGTTTCTACAGCGAACATTGACCTTCGCAAGTCTTTAAAAAAGGCAGAAGATGACTTCTGAACGCTTTTTTATATCAAGGTCGTGCCAAATCCTTGGATGCTGCGGACGGATCGAATTTCAAGTGTTTTGGAGCAAATGTTTCTGTCCAATTTGCTTTAAACGACGGACAAACAAAATCGCGAGAGATTTCCTCTTTCATTTCGATTGCGGAAAATACACATGACATCAATATATATATTTTGGCAGGTTTTATCTGCTCCATCGAATTTTTTCAAGTCAAATTTCACCTTTTGTACATGAAGTTTTTCTACAAATTTATTCCAGCGATTTAATATTTTCCAATAACTAAAATACATATGGGAAAAAAATATGAAAATGTATAAAATATTAAAAATTTGGGAGAAAATAGCTCATAAATGTCTACAAAACTAACTAATGTACAGTTTCGTTAAATTAATCACGGAAAAATTAATTATTCAGCCTAAATTTTTTGACGTTTTTACATTTTTTACAACTTATTAAAATTTTGAGGACATATTGCGTTGAATTTAGAAATTCCAAGAAACGTTCTTAACAGCAACCGAAGATTTTTTTAAGGTATCCGACTACGTTCGGAACCGTGATTTTAAAAAAGCGCACAAATGGACAATTTCCATAATATTTAGTGTCACTTAGATTAGAATACACGTATAAAATTGTTTTAAGGACGTTTCGACAAAAAAAATTATTTAAATACAATATTTTTGCAAAAAATTAACTTAGAATAACCTTTTTTCAAAATGTTCTCCTTTTGTGAAAAATGATTCTATTATAATAATATTTTGCCTGTATATAGCTCAGACTTCTCTATAGAGGCTCAACTAGAATTTTTGAAAAATTCACATTATTTTCAGAGTTACAACTCCAATTGAAATAATTATCGGCGTTTTTTACTTAAAATTTCTCCCCTCTGTTGTCGTAAAACATGGATAAACCCACTTCTAAGTTATATATTTCAAAAATTCTAGTTGAGCCTCTGTACTGAGGTCTGAGCTATATACAGGCAAAATATTATTATAATAGTAGCATTTTTCACAAAAGGAGAGCATTTTGAAAAAAGGTTATTCTAAGTTAATTTTTTGCCGAAATATTGTATTTAAATAATTTTTTTTGTCAAAATGTCCTTAAACGAATTTTATACATGTAAATCTAAGTGACACAAAATATCATGAAAATTATCCATTTGTGCGCTTTTTTAAAATCACGGTTCCGAACGTAGTCGGATACCTTAAAAAGTTCTAATTATAAATGGTTGTAACATTGTTTTGAGTTAACTTACTAATATTGAGTTAAGTCACTTGATAATTGAGTTAAGTTACTTAATATTGATAAGAATAAAATTCATTTTGTATCTTTCAGCTGTAAAGAAATGAAATTTGATTAAAGTTATAACAAAACACATTAAATAACGTTTGGATTCTAATAATTGCATTCAAAAAATAGAACATTTTGGACTCAAAGGTGATTGGTTTGCAGATGTGTTATGACGATTATATTATACGATGAATTTGTTTCGTTTCAAATTCTATAGACAAAAATGAAGCCTAAATTTTGATTTCGAGTGATTTATTTTTGAATTATTTCAGAAGAGACAGTTATCCATAAGGCAATATGTAAAGTATAAAAAAACTAAATCCATAAAATATATTTCACAAATGGAAGTTATTTATATAAAGTTTAACTGTCATTTTTTGATTTTGCAGATTTGTTGACTTTCAGTAACCTTATTCATTCCATTACCAATTTTTCGTATCTGAATATAGTTTGTTGATACTCGTGACATGGTTTTATATTTAGTTGATCTTTGATTTCTTTTATGTTCAAGAATAAAATATATCTTTGTTGAAAAAATATTTAATTCTTTATTCTCAAATATTTTTTTCATCCTTGTATAAAAAGGTACATTTAATTTCATTAATTAAATTTTAAAAAAATATGAGGTTTAGAATTCTTATTTTTGTTTTGTAAAAGTTTTTTTTTTATTTATATGAATTCATTCAATTAAAAACAGAATTTAGATTCAAATGCTTTTTTGTTGCCAAAAAGATTTTTCGCTTATACAAACTCCTTCTTTCGAGTAGGAATGAGAAACAAGCATTTTTTGTATTTAATGCAAATTTAAATGTCTTAGAAAACTGGCATCAAGTGGAGGCGCTGCATTTTTACTATTAGACAGATCTAAGAAAACTCCCGAAAATCCCCCCTCCCCCGAAGAATAAAATAAAATAAAATTACGTTACAGATTATATAATTTAAAGTATTTTTTAAACAATTTGAATGGAAGAATAGCAAAGTGTTTATGAAATTGATTTTAATAGATTCAAAAATTTTGAAGCAAAAAAGCATTTTCTTTTCTTTTTATATTACATGGTGTATAATAACTAAATAATGTAATCATTTAGTAGGAATGCTGTATTTCGTTTTGTGTTTCGTTGCGTGGGTGACATCTGTCAACCAAATTCCAATTTTTTTTGTCAGTGTTTAAAATCCTTTTTTAAAAATAGTTTTATAATGTATAATACAAATGAGTTAATTGTTACAATGGGAATTGGGACAGTGTCATCGCACGTTCTGGAATATTAGTAATTTTTTTTCACAAACTAAACAATAACTTCATTTAAATGTTTAAGCAATGACACAATGACGAATGCAACGAAACAATTAAAACTTTAGGAAACAAAAATGAACGTTTTATCTTTAATTAGATAAACATTTTCTATCTGTAATACAATACACGTGACAATTCTTTTTTTATTTTCATTTGACATATACTGAAAAAGAACTGTCTGGAAAAGAAATAAAAAACAATGTATGAAAACATTTGGTATACAGAAATATAACAATTAAACTGTAAGAATTCTTTTCATGTACTTAAATGTTGGATTTTAATATCGAGACTATTCTCGATGTCTGATGGGTTAAATTCATGTGACGTCATAGATATAGTATAACTGGAGAATCACGTTTTTCTCTCTCTCCAGCCAATCAATTCATGTGCATCGTTGTTGCCAGCTTTTGTTTCTTGCTGAAACTTTCTTTTAAAAATACAAATTTGTAAACCGTATTAATGCACATATGTAAAGAAAATTAACTTGGTTTGAAAATTCAAGTATAGTATAAGAATTTTTTTTAAAATTCTGCAAAACTTTTTGAAGAATCTTTATATTTGCACGTTTTTAAGCAATTATCAAATTCGAATTTTTATCTTAATTTTACAAGTAGAACAATGAAGTACAAGTCTAATTCGAATTCGATGAAGAACACGTGTTTGCTTTAATCATGTATCCTTCATGAATTTAGCTCATTATATAATTTCGACAGATTATATTGCTTTTTTGAAGTTCTGATAATAAATTAAATTCTGTAATAGAAGACCTTAAAAAAAGTAAGAACATGAAATCTTTTCCTTATGTTTTTAAAATTATCTATTTCACACGACGAAAAATTAGAGGTAGAAATGAAAGAAATGTAAAATATGAATAATTATAACATTCTTTCTTTAGTTATTTACGTTGCTTAAAAACGCAGATGAGTCACCATTTCCTTCTGGTATAGGTATGTGACATGTTCATCACATATCTTTCTAAAGATTCATTGAATTCATGTTGTTTAATTGGTGAAAAATGGTTCGTCTTTTAACTTTACTAAAAAGAAAAAAAGAACAATGAAGTTAAATTACAAGTGAAATCAATAAGTTGAGAAGAGAAAATATTGAAACTTTTTAAAAATTGAAATATTTCATTAAAAGAGAATAAGAGGAGAAGTGATTGTTGTTAAATTCCAAACAAATATTAAAAAAAAATTTTTCTCATAATTTTATTCACAACTAAACCACGTAACATTTAGAACTACTACTGGCATAACAAACATAAAATCAGATGACAAGGTGAAAAATCAATCGATTGAATAAACATAAATCGATATAAATATTATTGTTGCCACAGGGGAAAGCTAAATAGTTAATTACATCTCTCTAATTGTTTGAATTTGTGGCACAAGTTGCCACAAAGATATATGGAAGGAGTTCAGGATACTCTTGAGCAACTTTTAAAAAAAGTAAAAATAGCTGTTTTTTTCTTATTAATAAAATCAATGTGAACAGAAAGTTTGATTATCGAGTTACAAATTGTAAACACTTTGTGCTTTTCATTTTTCTGAAAAAAAAAATCCCAATTGTATTATTTTTTTAAGTGCAGGGAAAATGAGCTCAGGTTTCTTGTCAACACGGCAGATTCAAAATCAGAAAATCGGGAAAAATAAACGAAACATGAATTTCAAAAATATATTTCTGAAAACCAGTGCCTATTTTTAGCTCAAAAGTAAATTTGAGATGTTATTTTCTCTCCAGAATCGGTGATATTTTTGAAGTTATTCCAATATTTGATTTATTTTTTTGGACACATTGCTTCAGGGGAGCAAGACCAAATAAAATATTTCCTTTCTTAAACAAGAAAATTTATTTTTTTATTACTTCGATCTTTGCTCTACCAAGAAGATTAAAAGAAATTGACGTTATACAGAAGGATAAATAAAAACAAAGCACGTTCCCTTCTAAATCTAGTACAAAATGTCACATTTTAATTTCTTAAGACAATTTGTAATATGATTTATGTGCTATGATTTATTGATATTCAAAATACTAAATATATTTTTTGCATTACGAAGAATGCTTTTAAATTATTGTCTCTTTAAATTATGAAATGGTGTTATTCTTTTTCATATTGTTACTGATTACTGTTAACTAATAATCAGGAACTGATAGTTCTACGCTTCAGGCCAAAATAATAATTCTGAAACTCCACACAAAAAATTACTTTATAATGATCAATTAATTCACAAAGGGTTGACTTGTTTAGCAAGAGAGTTTTTAAGAATGTACGCATTTTAAAAATAAAATAAAATAAAACAAACAGTCAACACAGATCAAATCTAGAGCTCTATCAATCATATAAATAACCTGACATTATTAACTTCATCAAAATGCAACGAATTAAATGGGCAGGTCACGTTATCAGAATGAATGAAGAACGCACCACTACAAAAGTCTTCAATGCTCAACCAATTGGCACACGAAGAGGGGCAGGCCAAATCTTAGATGGATTGATGGCCTAGAACAAGATCTCCTAGTTTTGAGAACTTGGAATTGGAGGACAATAGCCGGAAGACAGCTGGACTGGAAAGGCTTCTTGAGAAGGCCAAGGCCCTCCCTGGGCTGTTGTGCCTCTGAGGAAGGAAGGAAATAGTCAACATTGAAAACTTTTAAATTATTAAGTATTTTAAGTAAATTTGTTCTTCTCTGCTGTGCCCCCATGTTATGGCGTAGGTTGGCATTTCGAGAAATTTGTTATCAAATGATATTTCATCTTGATCAAATAATCAAAATCAATTGACTTAATCGAAAAATATCAAGGGGAGTAAAAGAAAAAAAATTTTTAATATTATCGGAAATTATACACATAAAGAAAAAAAAATTTAGATGTAATGCTTCTACATACATCAAAATTTGAAGAAGCAATGAGCAAAATGTAATAAAATTTGGTCCTAATTAAGAAAACTATAAACCCATTTTCTACAATAAAAATGTTCTAAATTGTAGCCCCAAAGATGAAATTATTTTAAAAAAAGAACATTTTTCTAGAAACTAAATAAATTCTAATAACATTCCTTTATATATACATAAAATTTTCCATTTAATAAAATTTTATTTTATCAGAACATTACTATATAAAATACTTCTTTAAATATAAAAATATTTATTTTAATTGGAACATTCCTGATGATTAGAGAAATAATTGTTTGTGTCGAATTCTGTAGCAATTTAATAAATGAGTTCTATGAATTATAAATATCGAACAATAACTTTTCTTCGAATATTTTTTGCGATTTAATCATCCCTACAGTGCTTTTTTAATGATGCTTATTAATTTGTCAGCAATTATAATCATATTTCGGTTTTCAATTCAACGAAATTATATTTTTCGAATAGAACTAACTGCATAGTTATTTATAATTGTTTAGAATATAGAATTCGAATCAATGAGAAATGCCTTCGAATAAGATTAGAAAATACTTGTGTGTGTGTTCTTAAGTATATTTTAGCAATGGATGAAAAACATTTTCTCCTGTTATTTCAATGGCGTGTTGTTCTTATGATAATTTGCTGTTAAATTATTAACGTTACTTATTATTTCTGAATAAACTCAAGCTTAAATTTATAATTGCGATCAACTAAGTAGTATATGGTAAATTCAACGTTTTACGCGCAACCCCTTTTTTACGAAGGAACCTGAAATATATGTGTTAAATTCTATCATGTTTTGAAGTCATTTATTCGAGGTATTTTCCCAGGATTTTGAAAAAATAGTATAGTTCTAGAACTACAACCCTTTAAGGTCGTTAGGTATATCGTTTCTTTTATAAATAAACAGTATTCCGATCTATGTAGAAGTCTAATTTTATTATACTTATGCTTTTTTCTTTATTTTTGAAGCTATCATTTTTTCAGACCCCCCCCCCCTCACCCGTAAATTTCAATCTAATTTTTTGTGTTAACCCTTTATCGACCGCATTATGATTTACTGCAGTTTTTTTCATGCAATATTTTTTTTTTTTTGGATCACTACATTAAAAATTAAGGGATATACATAAGCAAAATACTCAACTTTGGGAAATTCAATCCGTTAGAGCTAATTAATTAATTAAAAATATTCCACTGTAAAATTAAATAAACATTGTTCACTTAAAATAAAGAGTTAATTCGTTTTCTAAGGTCTTCATTAACATTAAAAAAAAAAAAATAAAATAAGACACTTAAATTTTGACATTAACTATTTTTTCGGGACAAAAATGATAATCTTTGCAATCCGCTAGAAAACACAATTTCTACTATAAAACTATTCGCCTTCCCCTTTAAAATACTCATCATAGAAACCAAGAGCTGCCATATATCTTGGAAGAGTGGATTTCAAAGAATAGTCCTGCTAAGTATTGTTAGAATATTCGTAAAATTGGTTATTTTATGTTATTTTAAAGTGAGTGGTACTTATAAGTACTGTCGGTAGATAAAGGGTTAAAAGTGCGCCTTATACACGCCGGATTTTACAGGACTTCCTTGTCTTGTCAACCTGACGAGATTTAACACCACCATTTGTTTAAGTTACTTTACGATTCAACAAGTAAAGAAGCACGGTGGCAGCAACGAAAAACTACTATCCTAAATTTCTGAATCAGTACCGAAACGAATCAAAATACCGAAATTTTTGTTCTGTGTCATTAGTTCTCACTTCCTTGAGAGGTTGATTGTACTTTTCAAAACGTAGTTATTAGTGCTGTTGAGGATTTCGGTGTAAGGGAAACCCAGACATAATGATTCGAAGGCGTGGAACCAGGAATCAACGCTTTGGCGTAGGCGTGAGATTTATTTCTTCTTTCTCCCCTAGCTTTCATTAACTCCACTCGCCTCAACCCATAAAGCACCGGACAGTCTCTAGATGCAAGATGTTGATAGTTACCAGATGTTGACGTTTGTCACCACGTCTGCCTGCTGGGCCTCCAGTTGAACATTTTTTGTTGCTCTGTCAGAATCCGTGATCGGCCCAGCGGCGGATACGGTTGCAGTGGAGGACCTTGTGAATCGTCTGCAACTGGTGGCAGGGCAAGAACGTTCAGAATTTGCCTGATTCGAGGACTTGCAACTCACTGGGGAACTAATTGAAAATGGTGTGAATCAAAGGCGTTCGAATAATTTTGGTTGTGTTGTGGTGAGTTTGCAGAAGAATGGCGAAGAATGCGCGGCTGGAACGGACTAGATCATATTTATTTTTATGGCTTTTATATCTGTGGTCGGTGTTCCTCTTGTCAAAAGCTCAGTTACCATCAGGTAAGTTTCCGCATCTTTTTAACTTTATTATTCAAATAAGAATTATTTTATTCATTCATTTGATGCTAAATATCGATTTAATTATTTTTTTAAAGGATTTTTTTTATGTAGTAGCAATTTTATGCATTTAAATTCAATTAACATGTAAAGAAATAAAACATGTCTTCTTTAATCATAGTGCATATTTCTTGTTAAAGAATTACTTTTATTCAATTTTTAAAAAATATAATATGGATTATTTCTCTTGTTACATACATTATAAGTGATCAGTTTATTATATTGTATACCAAACACACATGTGTGCAAAATTAGTGGAATTAAATGTGTAATTTAAAAAAAATGTTCCTAAGATTAAAAGTAAAATATTTTTCTCCGAAATGTCACAAAAAGAATATATATATGAAATCTGTGCTATCAATTATTTATTGCATCATGTAAAAAACATGGTAAAATCACGTTAATCTGCATTATTTGGGGTTCTAGGTCGTATGGATTATTGAAAGTTCAGATTAAAAAAAAACAATCTAAAAAATGAGCTACGGTGCACAAATATACATTCTGCACAGTAAAAAGAACACGTAATTTTAAATATGGTAAAGCAATATATGGTTAATAATTGCACAAAAAAGAGAATTTCAGATCGATATATTACTTATATCATATGTTAGCTCAAATGAAAAAGAAACTGCTTGGAACCTGAAATGAGTTTTTATTTGTATTTATCAGTTGTGACTTTTTTTGGCTGTCCACGTTAAGTGACGTCCGCTTTAATGGTGTGCGGCTTAATGAGTTTTTTTTTTGCTTGTATGGTCTTAAATAGTTATCTTTTCGTCACTTGTATATATGATAATATGCATATTAGCTATTAGATGACAGTGACCACAAAAAAAACACCTTTTTACCATATTACAGACTTTTAAAGTACTTGATATATTGATTTATCACATGTTTCTAATATTAGTTTTGTCCAATCAGTTACCCTTATTATTATTTTTGAAAAAATAATAATCCAATTGGAATTTGTTTTTTATTAGTAAGTTTTACATTTGCATAAATTGAAATAAATCTGAGAGACATATTTCGGAATATATCTATAAGCCAGGATGCTGCGTTTCAATATTTGCTTGGAAAAATAAGTTTTTAAAGGCAAAACTTTTAAAAAGTCATGAAGGGAAATGATCAAATGGCACAAGAGTAAAGATTGAAAAGTTTTTACAATTTTTCAACAATTTTTCTAATTCAAACTATTTATGTTTAATTTTTTTTCAATTTTCTCTTTTAAAATAATATTAATTATTTTTTTAGGTAAATCGTATAGATAAATTTAATTTGAACCCGTTTATTTATTAAAATTGAAGTATTGTGTAAAATGTTATTGTAATAAGAAAACAAGAGTTAGATAATTTAAAGGATTTTATGTTATATTATATTGCTACTATACATGAATAAAAGTTTGGATTTAGAAAGATTTCAATGAAAACGTTTTATGTCGAAAGAAATTATGGAGTATATTACTTTTGAACTTCTAATCTCATAGCATTCACTTGTTTTGCTAAAATAGTTTTTTTAAGTGTGATCAGGTTAAATTTCTCAATGACATGAACTAAATAATAATATTTCTATGCTCAATACACTCAAGCCTTTTCTACAATTTCTTAACTGATTTCACCGATTCACTAATTGTACTTCAATAATTTCAACTTCCAATATTTCAATTTATTTAGTAACTTTTGTGGAAAATTTGTTGATCTGATTTCAATCGTGACTGACTTGTTGGCCAATAATTATATTTTAATTGATAAATGGTTAAAGTGATAATGTAAAATAGTCTTTGTAATTAATATTGATTTTTCAATTTTCTCATTTAAGGAGACAGATTAGCAAATGTTACACAAAATAATTGCTTTACCGAAAATTTTCGAACATCATTGTTTAACTTAAATTTTAGAATTCTTCCCAACTCTTGCATAGTTTTAATCTTATATTAATGTGCATGATGGCTTAGTGGTGTACAATTAAATTATTCTTAAATTATATCTTAATTTTAGTTTCAGGGGACTGGCTTGTAGCTCGAAGCACATGTTAGGTGCAATTTGATCTCCTTGTATTATTCTAATAATAGACAATAATAACTAGCACAATTGATTTTTTAAAAAAAATTCGCCATGCAAGGTGCCTTTTTTATTGATAAAATAATTCCCGTGCGCCTTAGGTATCATGCAGAAATAAGCAATCAAATAAATGAAGTTACAAAGTAATGTGAACGTAGCTTTACTAGAAACAAACCGGAAAAGGTTATTTGACCAATTGATTTTAAGAGCATGCTGTATGTCCTTTTTTTTTTCTTCTTCTTTAACTTCAAGTACAAAAAAATAAGATGCTCAACACTATGCTCGCCATTAGTATTATTATTACAAATTTAAGAAGGGCAGAGGCTAAGTTTCTTGAGGTTCACCTTAAAATACCATGATAAGAAAGAAAGAGTGATTTTAAAACTCACTAATAATAACAATAATAACTATCATAATAACAATTGCAGGCAGTCTTTGCGAAATGATCGAAAAAAAACTTCGATGAACAATTAACTGATTAAATATACCAATTGTTTTAGAGAGAGATAACATTTCTTAAACATTTTTTTCTTGTTAAAGGATTTGTTAATATTAAGGCTGTTTTCGGTTAATGTTAAAGAATAGGACCCGAATTCGGAACATTTTTTTTAGATATAAAAGAAATGAAAAATTAATATGATATTCTGGCTTCACTATCCTTTAGAAAGCAGCATTTTTATCATACCTCCCTTTTTTAACAGAGTTGATTCCTTTTTTCTGGTATAAAATATGTTTTGCGTTTTTTCTCCTATACCGTAATGTTAAATGGGCTATGCCTTCCCGTATTAAAATAAAAAAGAGAGTATTCATGGAATATTTTGAAATTTTTAAAAACACTATATTATTAACAGAGATACGAGCTATAATTCTACAAATTTCCATGGAAATTGGGTGAATTTTCTGTCTGAAAATGTGCTTCGCGTTTAGTTAGAGCTCTCGTACTTTTACCGAAAACAGCCTTAAGTGAGAAATTAATATCTTGCTTGGTTGCCATACTATTGCAGTATGCTTTGAAAAATGAGATTGGCGGGTACAAATTACAAAAATCGAGTAGAAAAAAAGAATAGTTATAACTTGACTTCATTTTAAGGGGACACAATACGATTAAAATATAAAAATCGGTCAAAAAATCATATTTAAATTTTATTCTGATTTTTTTTTATATATACTTTTCTACAGACTCATAAAATTTGAAAGCTCTGAGTTTAAAAAACGCAGTTATGATAACTTTTACGTTTTTTTTTATTCACATTCCAATAGCAAATAAACACTTTAAACAGATTTATCTCAGAAAGATAAATTAACTAGTTTGTCTTCATTTAAAATACTAAGGCTTTTTTCTATCGTGCGCAATACTCGGAAATTTTTTTCACTTGTTGCTAATAATACACGGAACAAAAGTTGATATATATATATTCAATCAAAACAATAGTTATTTTTTAAAAGAATAATTGAAGTAAGAATTTATATATATACAACTTTTTTTTTTAGGAATTTTCAATTAGCATTCATAAAAAGAGGTATTGTACGAATATCAATCATGTTATCACAAAACTCATACCAAATTTTGTTATACATTGTTTAACGTACTTGTAAATCAAATTTTATATATGTATGCCAATTTTTGTAGGAGGAGTAGCATTTTAAAATCACTTCATAAGTTTCAAGTTTTCCCCTTAAAACATTAAATGGTTAGCTTTTTATGAAATTTTGAGCACAAAATCTGTTTCACACAGTGGCGCACACAAGGAAGGGGGGTCTGACCCCCCCGAAGCCTTTGATTTTTTTCCGAGTGGTCATAATTCAAAGTATATAATACGTAAAATTTAATTAAATATTTTTTATTAATGATTAATTTTATTAATTAATGCTAATTATTTATTCAATAATTAGTTTTTTACTGTGCTTTGTTCCTTAAAATCGACAAAATCAAAAATAGCCTGATACAAGAATGGTGAACTTTCAAGTGAAGTGTCTAAATTCAGAAGAGTGCTACTGGAGCCACTCTGTAGCAATTCTGGATGTGTGGGGTGTCGCGTTGTCCTGCTGAAATTCCCCAAGTCCGTCGGAATGCATAATGGACATGAATAAGTGTAGGTGATCAGACAGGATGCTTAAATACCTGTCACCTGTCAGAGTCATATCTACATGTATCAGGGGTCCCATATCACGCCAACTACACACACCCCATACCACGACACAGCCTCCACCATCTTGAACAGTCCCTTGTTGACATGTAGCGTTTATGGATTCATGTGGTTGTCTCCATACTCGTACACGTCCATCAGCTCGATTGAATTGGAAACGACTCTCGTCAGACCAAGTAACGTGTTTCCAGTCATCAACAGCCCAATGTCGGTGTTTGAAAGGGCCAGGCGAGGCGTAAAGTTTTGTGTCGGACAGTCAACAAGGGTACACGAGTGGGCCTTCGGCGGCTCCGAAAGCCCATATCGATGATGTTTTGTTAAATGGTTCGTACGGTGACACTTGTTGATGGACCAGCTTTAAAGTCTGCAGCGATCTGCGGATGGGTTTGCACGTCTGTCGCGATTAATAATTCTCGTCAGTCGTCGTTGGTCCCATTCGTGCATGATCTTTTCCCGGCCGCAGCGATGTCGTAGATTTGATGTTTTACCGGATTCCCGATACACTCGTGAAATGGTCGTACGTGAAAATTCAAATTTCATCGCTACCTCGGAGATGCTATGTCCCATCTCTCGTGCGCCGACTATAACACCACGTTCAAACTCACTTAAATCTTGATAACCTGCCATTTTGTAGCAGCAGTAATCTATCTAACAACTGTGCCAGACACTTGTCTTATATACGCTTTGCCGACCGCAGCGCCATACTATGATTGGTCCCATGTCTCTATTTGCATACGCATGCCTGTACCAGTTTTTTTGGCTCTTCAGTGTACATATTTATATTAATTGTAACTATTTAATAAAATGTAGATAAAATAAAAATTTTCTTTGTTGATCTAAGTAAAAATTGACTTAAATTTATATATATATATATATATATATATATATATTATTTGTTTTTTAAGCACAATACTCTTAACTGTATTATTTCAAAAAATTAAAAAAAAGAGACATTGATGTTTTGAATTGTTCTACTTATTGGAGAAGATTATGCAATAATCTTTCAAACGTTTGTGTGGATTCTACTTTTAAACCGAATGTTTATAAACGAATTAGATCGTCGCTAGCTAGCTGCACAACTTGTCTTATTTCTTATGTGTAGGTTGTTTAATTATTCCACACATCTCAACCTGAGGCACTTTGTTGCTTGACCCCCTTCCCCTCCTCAAATGAGAATCAGGTGACTATTTAGTTTCATTAAATTAATATTTTTTCTCTTATTATGCGCTATTTAACTTCTTATTTATTTAGCGTTCTTTTTTGAACTTTGGAACCTAATTCAAGTTGTACAAGTTAAATCGAAACTCCTGTAGATAAAAAAAATAAATAAATGAAATTTCGAATGTGTGTGCATTTGTAAAATACAGGGTGATTCACAAAGAAGTATACACTTTCCAGATACTGTAAAACAGTAGCAATCACAGATAAGCACCACCTCAGCGAACCGGGAGGCAGATGTACTCTCAAGGTTTGTGTCTCGCCCCTGACAGAAATGACGTAGGTTAAAGCATGCAAGTCATGTGACTAGACAGCCAAAGTGGCCGCGTTTCACAGTGGAAGAGGCTTGTGTTTTTGAATTTAGCAAAATGTTACAGAATTTTGGATGTGTTAACCACTGGCGTAGCTAGTTCTGAGTGGGCCCCGTATCTTTTTAAGGAATGAAAGCCCAGTTAGTGGTACTATAATTACACATGTTGAGGCCCCTGTTGCTTGGGGGTCCCGTATCATTGATAGGGTGGTAGCTACGCCCCTGATGTTAACTCTTTGGTTGATACTTCAGTTGCAGGACAACATTGACAACTTCGTTCTCCAATTGGATGGTAGACCACCCCACTGGTCGGCCAACGTGCCAGATTATCTCGATGAACATCTTCCTCAGCGATGAATTGGACAAGTTGCGGACAACAACAAGTCACTTACTCAATGGCCATCCAGAAGTCTTGATTTACCACTTTGTGATTTCTTTCAGTGGGGGTATGTGAAGGATAAAATATTCGTCCCTACCTTTTCTACTGATCTAGTGAAATTGAAATAGCGTATCACAATCACTATCAATGAACTTGATTCAGATGTTTTAACACGCCTTTGGGCGAAAATGGATTACCGACTTAATGTGGGTCGTGTGACTAAGGACTTACGCGTAGAACATCTATGACTGTCTCTAATAAAACTTTAAATAATCCTAAAGAATTCTGTTACAGGTGACATGTAATATCTCCCATTGTTCTTGATTTATAGTGCATTGAAACTGTATACTTTTTTGTGAACCACGCTGACTATTTAAAATCAGACAAAAATATATTTATTCTTTGAACTGCGAATCTTCTTGAAAATTATGTGAAATGAAATTGCAGTGATGAAAGCAAGAAATTTTAGAAATTATTTATATATACATAAATTATTTATTCATGTCTAGAATATGCAAATATGCAAGTGAATTTTCGATACTAAATAAGAATTCCTCTCATAAATCTTTCATATTTAATTTGATTTCAATATTTTAAGACTAACTAAACTTAAACTATTCTTTAAAATTAAGAGAAAATTATTCTGTAATTTTATCTCTTAACTTATAAAACGTAAAATAGCCAATAGGTTTTTAAATGCCTTTGCTGTATAGGGTGGACAAACGATATCGTAACGACTTAGAACTGCAGATTAGATTAAAGAGAAGTTTATTTATAGAAAAATTTGATTAGCATATAATTTAATGTGAATGATATCAACCCAACACTTAAGCTAATTAAAACATTTGAACCTGCAATTTTCTTTCTTGTGGATGCATAATTAAAACTGGTTTTTCAATTCCTACTATTAGCTCACACTCTCTATATATTTATCTAGGTGGAATTTTCAATCATTAATAAAATACTTTTTAAAGCGCTCCATTGAGCTGAAATTTTATATACATAATTATTTTGGATGACAATACAGTAATTTAATTATAATTAATAAAAATTAATTGATTAAAACTAATTATTCTAAGAATTACAAATACAGCCACGTTGGCCTCATTTTTGGCGACTTGTGTCAAAACATGAAAAGGTTTTTTTCTCACATTTTAAAGCGCTCGTTTGAGCTGCAATTTTCTATACACTATTGTTTTGGGTAAAAATATGATAATTTAATTATAATGAATTAAAATTAATTAACTGAAACTAATTATTTAAAGAATTACAGATACAGCCACTGTGGTTTCATTTTTAGTGACTTGGGTCGAAACTTTTTAAAATTTTTTTCTCACGTTTTACACCATTCAATTTAACTGAAGTTTTCACACGATTGTTTTTGATGACAATACGATACTTCAATGATAATTAATAAATTTAATTACCTCTTAATGTTGTGATTCTGTGTCCTATGTATATACATATTTATATTAATTGTAACTATTTAATAAAAAGTAGCTAAAATAAAATTTTTCTTTGTTAATCTAAGTAGGAATTGACTTAAAACTTTTTTTATAATACTTGTTTTCAGTGTGAACTATGCTCAGATTATGTGGTATCAGTTTCCATACACAGTTACACAGCCAATTTCAATTATTAAAAGTTTTCGCTGATTTAGCAGTTATTTAAAGGGCAGTTTCAGTATTCTTGTTCACACGTAGATTTGCTCGATATGAAGAAAATTTCTTTACATATTTTAGGGAAAAAATGCAGATTTCCAAAAAGCCACACATTTGTAGCTTTTAGGCATTTTGTGCATATAATTTTTAAAAATGATTTTTAGAGTTTTTTTTTTTAATTTTTAGTGTTAAAATTGTTGTTAGATTTAAGTCAAAAATACGACTTAAATATTTTCCAATGATTTCTAGATAATTAAATTTTCATAATACAGTTAAAAAACTAAAACAGGAACAATACCTTTTAAGTAGAAGTAAATTGTATTTCACTTAAGGTATCCGACTCCGTTCGGAACCATGATTTTAAAAAAGCTCATAAATGGATAATTTTCATGGTATTTCGTGTCACTTAGATTAGAATACATGTATAAAATTGTTTTAAGGACATTTTGACAAATTTTTTTTATTTAAATACGATATTTCGGCAAAAAAAAAAAATAACTTAGAATACATTTTTTTCCAAATGTTCTTTTGTGAAAAATGCTTCTATTATAATAATATTTTGCCTGTATATAGCTCAGATCTCTGTACAGAGGCTCAACTAGAATGTTTGTAATATATAATTTAGAAGTGGGTTTAAATCCATATTTTATGACAACAGAGGGGAGCAATTTTAAGAAAAAAATGCCAATAATTATATTTAAATTGGTGGTAACTCTGAAAATAATGTGATTTTTTCAAAAATTCTAGTTGAGCCTCTGTGCAGATATCTGTGCTATATACAGGCAAAATATTATTATAATAGAAGCATTTTCCACGAAAGGAGAACATTTGGAAAAACATTTATTCTAAGTAATTTTTTTGCCGTAATATTGTATTTAAATAATTTTTTTTGTCAAAATGTCCTTAAAATAGTTTTATACATGTATTATAATCTAAGTGACACTAAATATCATGACAATTATCCATTTATGCACTTTTTTAAAATCACGGTTCCGAACGTAGTCGGATACCTTAAGTTTTTCACCGAGATTCAAACGTTAATAATGATTTTAATTAAGCTGAGGTCCTGAAGTTCAAAAAAAGTTAATAAATGTAAGCAAAAACTGAAATATATTTTAATGTTTTCGAATCAAATCTGTGAAATCAAACTGAAGAGTAATACACAAAGGAATGTAAAGAAATGTACCATTATTTGTTACAGTTTGTTTCCTATTATTAAATGGGAAACACAAGAAAACAATAGTGCTTTTAAAAGTATCTATTTTTTTTTATTTAATGTAGATTTAGTGAGCGCTATTAATTAAATTGTATTTAGTGTTAATTGAAATTCCGTTTCCTCCCCTTTTTAATTATATTTTCGGTTATGAACATGTAAATTACAGTGAAATACATTTAACGTGAAAACTCTTAAGACGAAATATCGGTTAACACGAAATAAAACGGTCCCAACACACTTCTATATATTTTCATCTATTTTTTTCTCCGAACACGAAATGAAAATTGCTCAACATGAAAAAATTTCTCTTCTGGGAGTGAACAAAATACCGAAAACACCAGCCACGCACGCGAGATTTAAGAGGGGTGTTTGATAAAGTTTCTGTTCTACTGTGGGCAGTCCTATTGTGTCATCTGAAGAATTTGTTGTAGATGATAATAATGTGTGTACAGCCCCAATTATGGCAGACAAAAAATATTTCGGAGTTTTTTCAAAGCTCAAAATATATTATTGATGCAGATTCCGATAAAAAAAAATGAAATGAATAAGACAGCTCCTTTTCCCACGTCATCCGAAATGAGGAACACCATGAAAAGTATGCGCAGTTATTTAGATGCACATTCTAATAGTGAAATGAATAACAAAATGGACGATATCAAACAATTTGATGCTAAAAAATACAGCACGAAGAAAAATATCAGATTATTTTCCAAAAACTCAATAAATGCTTTTTTTTTCAAAAAACTTGAACATTTTGTATTAAATTTCATTAAATTCTTGTGAATGTTTTAGGTTTATTCATTTTTATGAAATACATGGATATATAGATATGTATATAAATAAAATGTACTCTAATAGACTTAATTTTGTTGAATATATGTTATGTTTTGTAATATCCTTTAACACGAAAAAATATTTCAGTTCTCTAAGTTTCACGTTAAAGTATTCGACTACGTTCGTAACCGTGATTTTTCAAAAGCGTGTAAATGGATAATATTTATGATATTTAGTGTCACTTAGATTAGAAAACATATACATAATTGTTTTAAGAATAGTATTACAATACAAAAATTTTTTAAGTACAGTATTTTGACATAAAATTAACATAGAATGACCCATTTTCAAAACATTCTCCTTTTATGAAAAATGCTTCTATTATAATAATATTTTGCCTGTATATAGCTCAGACCTCTCTACAGAGGCTGAATTACAATTTTTGAAATATACAACTTAGAAGTGGATTTATCCATATTTTACGACACAACAGAGGGGAGAAATTTTAAGAAAAAAACGCTGATAATTATTTCAATGGGTTGTAACTCTGAAAATAATGTGAAATTTTCAAAACTCCTAGTTCAGACTCTCTGGAGAAGTTTTCACTTTGTATAAGCAAAATATTATTATTATAGAAGCATTTTGTTTATAAAAGGAGAACGTTTTGAAAAAGATTATTCTAAGTTAGTTTTTTGCCAATCTATTGTATTTAAATAATTTTTTTTGTCATAATGTCCTTAAAACCATTTTATACATGTATTATAATCTAAGTGACACTAACTATCATGAAAATTATCCATTTATGCGCTTTTTTAAAATCACGGTTCCAAACGTAGTCGGATACCTTAACGGATTTTCACTGTATGTTCAATCTGTCAAAAATTTTGATTTGAAAACTAAAATTAATTCACATATAATATTATAATTACTAATCAAATTATCGTGTCTGAGTTAAAAGAGTTAAATTTGGAACGAAGTACTGATTTTAAAATTTTGCAATATGAAAGAAGGGAGGGGGATTCAAACTAAACCAGATGCATAAATATTGGTAAAGTGAAAGTTTCTGATTTCCATTTAACCGACGAGACAAACAGTAACTTCCTCTTCATCTCAATAGAACAGGAACTGGTGGTCAGCACTATATTTTCAGTCAAATGAGGAAAAGAACTAAGATTTTTTCATTGCAAAATTAAGGTTTCAAGATTTGATTTTTTTTTCTCTTGTTATGTGTACAAAGTAATTGCACTTCAATATTTTATGCATTTTTTGTGATAACTTATTTTTATGTTTTCCTTACAGATTTTTTAAAATGAATTAACAATAACCAGTCTTCTTAACAACTAAAAGAAATATATGTCATTTTTAAATTTTTCTAATTTGATTTAGGGTTGTAAAGATTAATGGGTTGATTTTGTGTAAGAAATATTTTTTTATTGTCTCTTAACTAAATTTCTGGTACGGTATTTACCTATCAGAAAACTTGTGATAAATTTTTCATTAAAGATCCCTTTAAGAACTTTTATTAAAAATCTCAAATTTTCATTCATTCTGAACGTGCTAGATAGAGAGGAAAAACCACATAAAAACTGTTTAAAGAATTCCAGAAATTCTAACGTCAAAAATAATTTTACATTTTTTAAGCAGTTAAAGGAATTTTTTTTGCGATGAGTTATTCAGTACTATTGCATATTACATTTCCATCAGGTCTTGTTCCTAAAATCAGCATTCTTGTAATATGCAATTTTGTTTGAATAAAAATTTCAGTTATGTAAGTAACTTTTAAGACAAATGCTTCAGTCTTCAGAGCTAAAAATTAAGAGAAAAAAGAAAAGAAAAGAAAGGAATTCCAACTTCCTGTACAGAGTTTGTAGAATGGATGACCAGGAGCTGGGAATTGAATAGGAGCACATATGTTTTGCACATTCTGTTTTTCTTAGCCTAAAGCGTGGGTGAATCGTGCGAGATCTTTCCGGAAATTAGATTCCTTACGTCACCAAGTACTTCCTATTTTTGTTGAGGCTGAAAACGCTTAAAAATTGTACATATCTATTTCCCCAAAATAATAATAAAAAAAAGTAAATAAATAAAAATAATTCCTCTAAAAAATAAAGCACAGTTTTGCAAAGAAGAATAGTTTCCAAGGCTACTGCATATGTGAAATAAGTTCTTTTATCAATTATTACAATTAGTTCACTCTCTCTCTCTCTCTCTGTCTCTCTCTCTCTCTCTATATATATATTGTTCAAATTTTCAGTCGTGAATAAAATACTTTTTCTATTCATCCATTCAAGTTCAAATACATTTTTTAAACTTGTAGGGGATGACACTTGATGTGAATACAGTATTTTTCAAGTATTAATTCATTAATTAAATTTAAAAAAATGAATAAATAGCAACAAAAAATAATTGTCCAACGGCATTTATAAAAAGGAAAATCGTTCGTTGTGTCTCTGTGGCGCAATGGATAGCGCGTTGGACTTCTAATCCAAAGAACGTGGATTCGAATCCCACCTGGGATGGTCGAATGTGATTTCTTTTTCACTGTACTATATAATTAGAATAATTAAACGTAATGAATGGATAAATAGTAACAAACAAACAAAATAGTCCAACACCCTATATAGAAAGGAAAATGAAAAATGGCAAGGAAAATCGCTTTCTATTTTGCCATTAAATATTGCGATTCCCTCATATGAATATACATATTTATATTAATTGTAACTTAAATAAAAAATGTATCTTTGTTGACCTAAGTAGAAACTGACAATTTTTTTTTTTATATTACTTGTTCATATTTAAATGAATAAAAACACATTTCATTGTTAAATAAAAATTATAATAAAAAAATTATAATCAAAAAAAATTATACTATTAAAATTATAATATACCTTAGGTATATATATATTTTTTGCAACATATCTAGATAACCTTATGCATTAACATTTTGTAATGCTACACGTGGCATTTAATCTATGGAGCAAATGTCAATTATACGGGGAGGTCTAGTTTAATTTGTTAAATAATTTTTTCGAATTTGTTTCAGGTATTGAAATCTTTAAGAGATAAAATTTTATATGACTAACAAATATTCAATGATACAATTCAATACTACTTATATCTCTCCATCCAAATATCACTATAAGAGCAGCAAATTCTCATTCAAGGATGAATGAGCTTAAATGTTCTCAAAGAACTTTTTAGCTCTGTCTTATTGCGGGAACTCTAAATAATTTTTCTTTGTCTTTTTTCCCCTGCTCCTACAGTTTAAATTAGAGAAGTGAAACTTTAAATTAGTTGATGAGGTCACACAGTCAGAGAATTACAGTTACATTAACGTAAATTTTATATTATTTTATAAATATGTAAATGCCAATGGACTTTTTAATTGCTTTTTTTAAATTCCTCAATCTTTACTTGCTAAGAAGTCAGATTTGAAATTAATATATTTGTAAAGAAAAGTAAATACAATAGCAACCCCTCCTACAACATGGTAGATCAGCGATTTTCAAATTGTGGGGCGCCCCCCAGGGGGCGTGATAACCTTACGCGGGGGCGCAAACATGTCGAAAATAAAAAAAAAATATTTTTTTTTAAAACAAATTATTCATTTACTGAAAGGAAGCAAAACAAAATACATTCTGACATAATAAAATATATATATCTATGTTGCATATATATTGCAATCTGTTATAATTTAAAAACTAGAAATTAAAAGTAATATTATATATTTATCCTATTACTTGAAAAAAAAAGTAACTTACATAATATATATATTACTTAAAAAGTAACATATATATATACACAAAATGTAACAGTTATCTGGATAATTTGTACAGTTTATTATAAAGGTCATATTGCAGCTTTAGCATAAAAGTACATTGTTATTGTGTTCGAATACAGTGTTATTGTATGGGGGGGCGTCGAAATTTATTATTGAAAATTGAATCGAAAATACTGAAAGTTTGAGGAGCACTACGGTAGATACCTTCCATGTTATAGGAATCCGTGTTATACGAATAACTTAGATTATACAAATGCTTGGTTGTTATATAACGAAGATTAATTGATAGTATGAATTAGAGACAACAGATCTCTGTGCTTCCTCCGGATGAAATCGTATTTCGCAAAAATTTATTTTGCTAGTACTTTTTTATCCCTCAATTTTTAAGTTGAATAACATAAATCATTCGTTATAAAAGTGTTTTCGTACACGTTTAATGAGCATCACAGCTAGAAACAAACTGACTGAGACGATCTCCTCTAAAAATTACAGTTCCTCCAAAAATTGAGAAGCGCAAGGACGTTTAGTGTTACCAGAAAAAAGCTATATTAATTATTGGAGCTGAAACATAATAAAATTGCAACATGTGTCTCATTTTTTTATCAGCCTCTTTTAGCATGTTACACGAATACGACCACAATTTTACCACAGTGTTATATGAATCCGTCTTGCACGAACTTATGCTAGGGATGTTTGTACTATACACGATATTAAATAGTAGCTCGTGATCACACACACACACACACAAGATAGCTTAAAAAGGCTTCTTTATTTTAAATAAATCCAGACGGATTACTAATGTTAAATGGGTCTCACATTAGGGAAAACTTTTCGATATTTTAAAGGTGAAAGTATTTCTGAAACTAGATGATAAGGTGGGATAAGTACCCTACAAAAATGAATTTTATATCTTCAGAGAAATGAACTGCATTTGAGGACAAAAACTATTGAAATATGCAAAAACAATCCTTAATTACATTTTTTAAATTTATCTTTCCCCCAGTGTCCTAGTATCTTTCATAGAAACTGAAATTATTTTTCTGAAAACTTCAACAGCACACATTCTTACAGATAGATGTAAGGCATTCAGTTTTTCAAAAATGTCGCAATAATATGAGTAGCATGAGTCTAAGGAATTTATGGTTATCTTTGGGGCCTTCTTTTTCGTGAAAATTACTAGCAGTCTGCTTCAGTTTAAATGGATGTGATAGAATATTACCGCGAGAAAGTCCATGTGGACTATTGTAGTATAACGAAGTGGAGTGTTTTTTTTTTGACTCTCATGTTCTTATACAGTTTATTGGAAAACTTCGCCTTCAATGGAAGAGTTTTTGTGAAATTGACTGAATTTATTACACAATCTAGTTCAGTGGAGGATTTAGACTTTTTTTGAAAGCTCTTCCCTGGGAACACAAACCATGTATCAAGGACTTGACTTTTAACAAGTACCTGTAATCTTGCATAATAAAGCCATACATGGAAAGAACGCTCTCAACATACGCACCACATAATTTAGTGGAGCCAAATTAAAAGGTTTGCAAGATTAAACCCTAGTTACCTTCTCAACCCAAGTTATTTTCGGATACAAAGATATTAAAGATGTTTAAAAGGAGACCTTTGAACCCCAAGGATGTTTTAAAAAAAAAATTGCCGCAGCTTTATCACCATCTAGCATACCACACGAGCATCCTCATCCACTTACAACTCAGAGACGTTAAGGCATGGACCAACTGGGCCCGGGCCCAAGGCCTCGGCCTTGGAAGGGAGCCTCATTTTGTTCTCGACTCGGCCTCAGTCAGATCACGATCCAAATATTTTTAACCCTCAAAAGTTATTCCCAGATACATTCTCCGAAAAACTGGGAAGTTAACTATTTGCCAACTCGAAACAGTGGCAAGACTTCATTATTATGTTATGTCCATCGTACTGTCTTGACCTAGACTTATCACCATACTCCCTCATTTAGTTGAAAAGTGACAGTCTTTTGAGTCGGTTTGTGCTTAAGTTCGTGAAATTGTGAGTTGCACACATTTATTTGTTACGGGTTATCGTTTGAACATGTATTTGATAACCTATGCTATATACTGTCTAAAAAAAGGTCACAGGTGGGCGCATGGGTCTAAGGCTTGAGAAATTTTAAGACTGTTATCACTTAAACTCTTTCCTTGTTTTTTTTTAAATTTGGATTTAAAATTACATCATAGCTGTATTTTTTTGATTGAATTAAGGTATCCGACTCGTTCGCCCCTGATTTTAAAAAAGCGAAAAATGGATTTTTTTACTGATATTTAGGTCACTTAGATAAAAATACATGCATAAAAAATTTTTTTAAGGACATTTTTTTACAAAAAAATTATTTAAACACAATATTTTGGCAAAAATTAATTAGAAAAAATTTTTTTTAAAAATGTTCTTTATAAAAACGCTTCAAAAAATAATAATATTTCACACAAAATTATATAAAGAAAAAGACTTCTCCAGATCCTGAAAAAAAGTTTTTTTGAAAAATTAAATTATTTTCAGTTACCACCTTTTGAAATAATTCCCCGGGTTTTTTTTTCAAAATTGCTCTCCTCTGTTATCGAAAAATGTGGATAAACCCATTCAAAGTTATATTTTTTCAAAAATTCTAGTTGAGTTTTTGTAAGTGGTCGAGCTATATACAGGCAAAATATTATTATAATAGAAACTTTTAAAAAAAAGGGAGAATATTTTAAAAAAATTTGTCATTCTATGTTCATTTTTGTCAAAATATTTATTTAAAAAATTTTTTTTTATTGTAATAATATTCCTAAAACAATTTTTATGTCATTGTTCCCCAATGACTCTAAATATCATAAATTTTACCCATTTATAGTTTTTTAAAAACACGGTTCCGAATAGTCTATCCCCTTTAAAAAAGGAGTTTTGAAAGCAGATTCAACCAAGTGTTTATCATACCTTAGTGATTAGTAGGACAAAAGCTCTAAGATAAAACCCAATTTCGTATTCTATAGTCTCCTTTAAATGCTAAAAAAGATTTTTTGATATTTTGCGAAAAAACGTATTTTCTTTATTTCTCTTCAATTTTGAGGTTTTTCCAAAAAAAAATTTTCGAAGTTGAACGGATAGATTTTGGTTTCGAAATAGCTCTTCAATTGATTTGGCAGTATTCACTTTGATCTTTCACTCGCTGTTATCTCACTGTTAATTTCTGTCGACGCAAAACTCAAATTCTAAATAACTATCATCATGTTACGTTATTTTTGTTTTAACGGCCATTAGATGAGAATTGTTTCCCTTATCTGCGTCTTTCAGCTTATTATTGTTGAATAAAACCGGTAGCCATAAAAAAAAAAATTATTTATCTAAGACGATAGATGAGAAATAATGCAACAAAACAACAATTCACAAATTATTTAACAATTTATAATATGCAAAGGAGAAAAGAGACTCACACGCATTCATTTATTCGAATTCCGAACATTGACCTTCAGACTTGAAAGGCTGGTATGTTCCCTTTTATAAAGTGGGGAAATTTTCCAAAAAAAGTTTTTGAAAAAATTTACTTAAAGGGGGTTACGGATCTTATTGATTAAAAAAAAATTTTTTTTGAACAAACTTGCTTGAAACGAAGTTTTTTTTTTGAGTTGGATACTAAAAAAAGGGTTTTGCGGGGGAAAACACTTTGGGGAAAGGGGGTTTCAAGGGAAAAATAACACTTCAATTTTAAAAATTTAAATACTGTTTTTTTTAAACAAGAGGTAGGCCTATAAGAAAGTTATCCAATACATTTGAAAGCTTAATGCTAGAATTTAGATTTCAGTAATATATATATATATATTCATACAATACCATGCAATACCTAAGAGAAGCGGGTGGGTAACGGTTAGTATTTATATATATTGTTACGAATTTTGTATAAGATAGTGTAAAGGATTTGTATTTGGGTGTGTAATGCTTTATATTTCTCAGTTATATTAATTTTTTGTTGTTTATTTCAAAAAAAACGCCCGTCGGGTTTCGTTATAATGGCGACCACTTTTGGTGGGTTCGGGACCGTATGGATTCTTCTAGAAATTAGTGGAGAAATACACTTTTTTCACGATCTCTGACGCAAGCGAATCTTTCTTGAAGGATCCGCCGGGTATATATATAGAGAGATGCTCAGTATTGTTTTGACTAGCGCTTAGTAAACTTGGCTTGAACCTGATTACCGATTAGCTCGGCTATGCTTGGGAATAATTTTTTACATACGTGTACTTTAGACTCTGATAATTGTGTCTGAGTGCTGTTGAAGGTATGTAGACCTTCTGAGATTTATTCTGTGAATATTGCTGCTGAATCCTGTATTTCAAGGATTGGATTTTCTACAATAAATTCTCATCGCTCTTAAATAACTGTCTTGTTCTTTGCGACTGATTTTCATAAAATTCTGAACCCCGATCAACGTAACAATATGCAATTGAACCTGTTTTTGTGCGGTAGATAGGGATCGCATAAAAAAATCGCACAAAAAATATTCAAAAATTTCATAAATTCTTACATATAACAAACTAATTCGTGGAAATACTACAAAAAACTTTTTTTCTGCGGTGGATAGGGACCGCATAAAAAAAGTCGCATTTATAAAATATGCCCATTATTTACGAAATTTATGTGAGTGTACTTCCATAACAAAATAAATAATGAAATATTACACATGGAAACATTTTAAAAACATATAGTTTCTCATTGTATATACGGATAAGTCTTTAAAATGCACATACATAATTCATCGCTACTCATCGTAATCTAAAGCCCTGTAATGAAAAAGTTCAAAATCGCTTTGGTCACTTGAAGGTGCAATTTCAATTGATTTATTTTTTGGCAACATAAAGTAAGAGATAAGTTTTTGCGATGAAAGACGGGTGGTCAGTTGCTTAGAAATGTCACGATAACCAGCTATACATGATTGAAGCCCTTTTTGGAATTTTAGACTCCTTTCTTAACTGGTATCTATTTTAAGAAAATGCTTTTCCAATTTGTTAGAAAGCTGGATCCCTGCATATTTTTATCCGCTCTCAAAGAATCTGGCTTCTTATCCGTCTTCATAATTTATCAAATTATTGATAATATTACTATCATTGAAAGTTTCGTTTTCAATCGAGCACGGGCTGCGTTGAGAGAAAACAACTGAATGCGCATTGTAGGGAGACTGTTTATAAAAAATGAACAGAGCGTCTTGAAGTGTCTACATTTCAGTGGCATAGCGTACACCCCCTCATCACGGGGGGGGGGACAGGACTCTAGGGCCCAAGGTCTGACTTACGCTAAATACTTATTCACCCAATTTATAAAATATTAAAGGCAAAACCTGACTTTCAGGGGGTCCTTACATTATCCGTTACACCACTGGTAAATAGAAAACATTACAGTGGAGCCAAAGCCATTGAGTCCTGTCACGGGGCAGGCTCTAGGACCCAAGGCTTGACTAACGCTAAATACGTATTTATCTAATTTATAAAATATTAAAGGCGAAACCTGACTTTCAGGCGGGAAGGGGATCCTAACATGCTCCGTTACGCCTCTAGTAAATAGACAGAAAACATTACAGTGGTGCCAAAGCCATTGAAATTCAGACACCGCATAAAAAAAATATCGCACATAAAAAGTCGCTCAAAAAGGAAGTCGCATATAAAAAGACCGCACAAAAACAGGTT
Source organism: Trichonephila inaurata madagascariensis (assembly GCA_019973955.1). NCBI lineage: Eukaryota > Metazoa > Arthropoda > Arachnida > Araneae > Nephilidae > Trichonephila > Trichonephila inaurata. Next base: position 140,677 of record BMAV01018433.1, read on the forward strand.
CGGCTGTATACCTGTATATACACGCACAGAGGTTACCGTGAAAATTCAACTAGTTACGAAAACAATCTAGAATTCCTTAAGCGCCGTTTATTAATTCACAAATGTATTGATTTATTTCAGTTATAAATTTATACCATCACCCTTCCGTGATGCATTTTACCACATTGAATTTAAAATGAAAAGATAAAAACGAAAATTTTTTAAATATTCCGCCATTTTTCACGAAGATGCCACATCGTACATTTTAGGAGCCACTGCATTGAGGAATAAGTTTTTTGCAAAAGAAAAGGAATGACAAGAAATAATACGTCAAAGTTATTTCCTATTTCCAGTTCAAAGACTCGGCGAATTAGCGTTGTTAAACCATTTTCAGTGGCAACACAATTTGTATGGAGGTGTAATTCGAATCTTTACGCTCGTTTTTAAGTATAGAAGAAGGAGGGAAAAAATTGTCGAAAACTTATTTTAGAGTACTCTGAGGAGGGGGGAGTGTTATCTATGAAAACATATTCGGTAACACAGAAGGGGAAGGGAAAAAATGGAATGCGTATCCTTACTTCCTGGAGTAATAATTTATTTTGTGTTAAGCCACGTTGTAGTAATATCGTAACTTGCTAGTTATTGGGATATTTCCTCATAATATTGTGCCATGTCTTTTCTTTAATGGATGAATAATGAATAAGCTCAAAGTTTTAATGGCTATCGACAAACTAAGTTGAATGTTATATAGATTTTTCGTTCTCATATCTTTTTAATTCTCAAATTTGGAAAATCGAATTTCAGAAGGCAAGAAAAAATGTAGCTTAGAAGAAATATTCTTAAATCTACAATTAAAAAATGTTGAATCAAAAAATCGTTTTCGTTCTCTGAAGAATAGGGTTAAATGTCTTAGTTCATGCACGAAATTTCTAAGATATATATTTTCAAAACACACTAGTATCTTCACCGAGATAGCAGATTAAATAATTGATGCGATCACCTTTAAACAGGAGAAAAATTGTTAACGAACTATCACCATTTAAAATACTCTGATTATTAAAAAAATAAATGTTTGATTATTTATTTTTTTAAATATTTTTCAGCTTTTTGCGTTTAATATCTTCTTGCTTCATATTCATTTTTTTTTTGTTATTAAGATTATCTTTTTCTTTTCTTTAGGTTTTCAAAATATTAAAAAAATGTATATTAAAAATTATTATAGTTTCGCTTTTATTCTTTTCTTATTGTTTTCATGTCCATTGCCTTAATAATTTTGGTTTTTAAAGCTTACAGTTACCTTGAAACAAATAATTTTATTTTCCATTTTGTTTCATATGCTAAAAGGGCGACTAGTTCTATCTCCTTGCTAAATATAATAAACCAATGATTTTTCATTCTGATGGCCAATCTTGTCCGTTTATAATTTTTTATTCTATGTATCTGAAGTAATTTATTTTTTAATAAGACAGAAATTATAAATATTCTTCATAAGACATTTATTTGTTTAGCGGGATCTTTTCATTTGATAAGGATTAGAAATGTGAAACTGACCCCCAGGAGGACAACAAATCAGCTCACCAGCTGTCATATATTAAAAAAACAAACACTTATTTACAGTCATACTTTTAAATAGCAAGAATTGTCAACGTATTAATACCAAATCAAGTGCACTGAATTATTGATTTTATTTAAAAATTATAGATCCGGTGCGCTAAGACGTTGTAAGATCTACACTAATTGCCAATTCTCAGCAATCTCAACTTAAAGGAACAAGTACTAAAGAAAGTTTAGGCAAGCAAACCAAGGATCACCCTGAATAAAAACTGCGGGAGACGATGAGGAAAAACACCGTAAATAGTTCATATGCATTCTACAAAATTTAGCATATATGTAAAAAATAAAAAATGCCCGTAAATAAATTACAGAAATTAATTTTTACACCTATTATTAACCATGTAATTGAATGCCTAAATTGTTGAGCGGAATTGGTGGAACTGAATTAAAAGGTCCCTGACCATTTTCTACGCTGTGAAAATTTCATTTCCAATGACACTGACTGTAAGTGCTTTTTTTCCTTTTTCAATTACATATTATCTTTCTTCAGACCTTTTTTACATTTGAAGCAGTTAGGCAAATGGCTGAAGGTAATTGCTTAAATTAAAGTGTTACTCATTTTTTGTTCTCTAGGCAGAATAGGAGTTTTAAAGTGTTCTTTAATTAGTCGTAAATAAGAGGAAAGACTTTTAAAAGGAACGACTTTTTGCTCTTCACAAAACTGACACTCAGACTCTCTCGCTTTATCGCACGCAATGCAGTAGGAAACGGAAACTGGAGATGACTTCTCTGAACTTTTCTTTAGTCCAGTCTGTGCCGACGTCGAAAGGGATGAGTGGAAGTTGTAAATCTAGCGAGAAGGTTATATTTTTGCGGATAAATAATTGCTCAAGTGCAAAGATATGAGAGGAAGACGAATGATATTAATGCTGGACGGTTATGATTATTTGAATAATTGAGAATTAAGTTTACGCTGTAGTTATCTTTGAAATATAAAATAAAATAAAAGTTCTATGTTTGAGGTCTTAAAGTTTCGAATGTCATTTTTAAATTTTCCCACAGAGTTCTATCATAGAACTTTTACTTTTCCCATAATGCACAATAGACAAATAAATTAAAATATCCCTTTTTAACCGAAAATTTACGAT
>BMAV01018434.1:0-11453 GCA_019973955.1 Trichonephila inaurata madagascariensis
AAATATTGACGATGCTCAGTCATCGAAAATATTTATCAGAAAAATAAAGTTTCACCATTGGTCAAATTTATTCAAAAATTTATTTTTGTTTTTTGATTCTACAAAAAATTAAAAAAAAATAAAAAAGTGAATTTTGAGTTAGGTGAAAACTTGCTTTGCATCATTAAAAAATCATGTTACTCAGTTTTGCTTAGGTACTTTAATGTTTTTAAACATTAAGTGTTTTAGCAGACCATGCAGATAAACAATAACTCGTCTAAATATTGAAATATGCATATTTTTATATGGAGTAGTAATGTATGAATTTTAAAATGCAATTTTATATCTGAATTATAACAGATCTTTATACACGACTTTATTATTATGTAATAATATCAGAATAAAACTGAACAATAATATGATAAAATAAACAATATTGCCATATATATTAAAGAATAAAATAAAAAAAATATATGAATCATATATTTGAACAGCAAACCACACACGGTCAAAATAAAGCATTTTCAAGTCTGTAACTGAAATCTGGTTGAATGAATTTTAATTTTTTTAGAGGGCCATTTGATTCTGGGCATTTTTAAGACCTTACTGTAAGTGGGCATGAAAGATGTTGGTGACGGACATTAAAATTTTTAACCTTGGTCAGATGAAGTGCATGAAACCTGAGGTGGGGCAAACCATTTTCCAAACTATAACATCAAATCAAAGTGAAAGTTTGAAGCTTAGGCAAATTTAATGTGTATATCAGTCTCTATACGATGAATCTTTAGTGGTACCAGAACTCGAATCCATGATTTTGAAATGTCAGCCTAGAGTTCATAACCATGATCACTCGGCAACGGTGGATGTCTGCAAAATAAACATAGTTTTTTTTTAATTATATTAAAATATTGACAAAGTGAACATTAATTTTGAATTTAATTTTAATATTTATAATCAACGCATTGTTTTTCTTAAAAAAATATTTTTCAAATAGCTGCAGCTTTTAATTGCTTAAACCGGAAGTTCTTAAACTTTTTATCGCCCTGCCCCCCCCTCTTTATGTATGAGAGCGACATCGGGGATCCCAAGATTTTGTGAGCATCTCTTCCCCCCACCCCCCGGGCCTAACATTCTTGATCAAAAATTTATGTTCAAGGGGCTTTTGGGAACATTTGCTTTTCAGGCCCATTTTTTTTTTTCCACGAGGCCTTTCAGATTCTGTAAAAAGGGAAATCTCAACGTTATATGAGAGACTCCGTGAACCCCTAGAAAGGAACTGTGAACTTCCAGGGGTCCGATGACCTTAGCTTAAGAATCGTTGGCTTTAACTAATAAAAACAGGATTTGTTAAAAAAAAAGGGGAAAAAGGAAAAACTTACAAATGGCTCAGCTTATCTCTCTCTTTTTTTTTAAAAAAATATACCTTTTGCAAAAAAAAAAAACCTATGCGAGTAATATTTTAGAAATACGATTCAAATTTCCATTTTAGAAAAAGAACATTAGAAATAGAACACTTGTATTAATTAAAAGTCGTTTATCATTGAGATTGGAACAGTTCCAGGAATTGTCGAACTTGAATTTACTTTATTTTTTTTTAATCTGTGAAATTTTTGGAACTGTAGAATTGCAAGGTAAAGAGCAGTTTTTGCTTGTAATGGATAAAAGTATGGTTTCCTTCTTTTACCAGTAACAACTATATGTGTATCTCAAAAGTATTCTTTCAAATTGCATCCATTGAAATATAGCTACAACTGGGTCTTACCATTTTTAGAACTATAATGTTTTTAAATTCAAGATCTGTTAAAGTATAATCAGTTAATATTTAAATATATTAAATATTAACTTATTAATGAATAGAAATACTGTATTTTCTATTTAAAGGAATAAATAATGTTCACATTTTTGTTTGATAAGTTTAATTTTAAGACTGTTTATGAGTATTTGAGGTAAAGTTGAATCAGAAAATAAAATTCTTAAATATCTTTGACATTAAAAAAGTATATATATATATATTTATGTAATACTTAAAAAACTATTAAATTATGTATTTGGGTAGAATTCACGAATGTATAGATAATTTTTTACAAAATTGTTAAATGCAGATACTGGTTTCCTTAAATTAAAAATTAATATTTTATCGACATAGTATAAGACCATTTCCAGTTTACATTAAAAATGAATTTGATGTATGATACTCATTTCTTTTTACATTTAAATACAAATAATCTGGAAATTGCATAAAGATACTTAAAATAATTAGTAAATTAATTAAATATTTATCCCCTATTATTGTTATATTTATCTCTTATATTATTTCTGGAAACATACTATAAAATAAAGTATTCAACAAAGAGAAATTTAGGACAATACAGGTATTGCCTGTTTAAGGTATCCGACTACGTTCGGAACCGTGGTTTTAAAAAGCGCATAAATAGATAATTTTCAGGATATTTAGTGTCACTTAGATTAGAATACATGTATAAAATAGTTTTAAGAACATTTTGACAAAAAAAAATATTTAAATATAATATTTCGGCAAAAAATTAATTTAGAATAACCTTTATTCAAAATGTTCTGCTTTTGTTAAAAATGCTTTTATTTTAATACTATTTTGCCTGTATATAGCTCAGACCTCTGTACAGGGGGCTCAACTATCTTTTTTTAAAAAATTCACATTATTTTCAGGTTACCCCATTGAAATAATTATCGGCGTTTTCTTAAAATTTCTTCTCTCTTTGTGTAAAACATATAAACCCCTTCAAGAAAATATTTAAAATTCTAGTTGAGCCTCTGTACAGGGTCTGAGCATATACAGGGAAAAAATTATTATAATAGAAGCATTTTAAAGGAGAATATTTTGAAAATGGGTCATTCTATTTCATTTTTTTCAAAAATTTTTAAATATTTTTTTTAATCTATTCTTAAAAAAAATTTTATATACATTTTCTAATCAAGTGACACTAAATATCATAAATATTTTCCATTTACATGCTTTTGCAAAATCACGGTTCCGAATGTAGACGGATACCTTAAATGGGAGAAAAAAAAAATAGTATGGGGTTTGTTAAAGGTAAAAAAATATTATTGTTTAGTTTTTTATGCGCACTATTAATATACATTTACTGCCCATTTCTTAGAAAAAAATTGTAAACTGCATGCATATTAACAATATATTCTAATTTTTCTTGCAATTTCTTTTAGAATTTATTTTTTTATTCATATATTAAGAATGCATCAAACAATGTGCGTTTTAATTATATTTTTAAAGTCTTAGTTATGTTAATTATAATTAATTTTTAATAACTATTCAAAATATGCATGCTTAGATATTTCCTAAAAACGTAATACAAATTAATACACTATTTCTAGGCAGATATATTTAAAAAATATGATTGCGTATTGTTTTGAGAAACATATCTTTTGATTTTATAAAAGAAAATAATGTGAAATCGTCCAAACTTGAATATTCAATTTCTCATTTTTTTATCGTATCATTAAACTATTGGTATTATTATTAATAAATCAAACGTAGCTAAATGTAGTTATGAATAGAATATTAAAATTATTATATAAATTGCCAATTATATATAATTTCCCCATTGCAAAATTTAGTTTTTTTTCTCGTATTTTTACAGAGAATTGTTTAAATAACATATTTCTTTTTCTCATTTCTTGTATAAAAAGCTTAAGAACGAAAAAAGTAGTGGATTATAAGTTACATTATAGAAATTAGTACAGGCAATACGAGTTTGAATTGTCCAACTGAAAGCTTCACATCTGAATGTTTTCTAAGAAATTAAAATACGTTAAAAAAATTGTATTGAGAGGTTTATGTCATATTTAATTCAATTATAAAAATTTTGCGGTTTCGTACAACTCTTTTTTTAGTATCAATATTTACTGATTAATAATTATTAGTATTATTTTTACAATATTTTTCTTTTTAAATCTGAGAAAAAACACAGTTTTACTGTAAAAGGCATAAAGAAAATTATGAAATATGCATACACTGGCCAATGATATAGAAACCCAAAATTAATATTTTGTTAGACAACCGTTTACACAGATAACTGCTCTAATTCGTTTAAACATCGAGTTTGAATTTCTTTCAAGTGCATTTACGTCGAGATGATAGATCTTGTAAATTAGGAAGTTCTGTCAAATGCGCCTTTCCCCCATATCCCACATATTTTTTATGGGGTTAAGATCCGAGTTGTAGCCAGAAAGGTGTTGGAAGTCAGATTGATGTTCAGCCACTAATTTTTAATACTTGTGGCGCGATGTATAGTTGCATTATTGTCCATGACGTAACCATCCCCATCAGAGTGATAATGCAATACTGCAGTGTGTGTGGACTTGGTCTCCCAGTATCATGGTTGCTTGCTTACCCACGAGGAATACCAGGGACCACTTATACGCCAGCAGAACATGCTCCTTATCGGGATTCTCCCACCAGACCCTTGCACAGTGGCCCCGTTTACATGGACGAAAAATACCGGCAATATGCAGGGTCGCAACCTTTTTGCACCCGTTTACATGACGACCCGGCAAAATACCGGGTCGAAATGCAGGTCTGTTTTTTGTTCCTGCTTTCGACCAGGAGCTTTGGGGATGATGAATGGGGTGCGTTTTCTAATTCTCCCATGATGCAATGCGCCAGAGATTCAAGATGGCTGCTGTTGTCAAGTTCGCGCGTTGGTCAACTAGCATTAATAATTGATGGAACTGTCCGAGATTCGGAAGTTTAAAGTGCCATTTCCGATTAAATTAGATTCTATTCAGGTACAGGGAAGGATGTAAATAAATTTTATCTTTTAGTATGTTCTGCATGTATGTTTCCAATATTTTAATAAGATGATACATATATTTTTTTAAGACAAGTTTTTGAGATTGATTGAAATTATTACAATATAATTTTTATTGAGAAGTACACAATAAAATTGTATTTTTTGTTATTTTTCCTGATTTATATTTTTTGATGAATTTCCATATAAAAGAGTAAAAAATTAATAATATCTTGTAATTAAATAACTCCATAAAGGGTGTATTTATTTACTGTGAAAGTTAATTATAACCAATAGAATGAACTGTTTTATATTAACATTCCTTTAAACACATGAGAGTTAAGAACTTAAGAGCATTTCATTTTCATAAAATCTTTAATTTTGATTCACTTTTTACTTAACCATTTTAATTTTTGTTATTAAAACAAACCATGTGATTTTACTGTACCAAAGATATCCTTTATATACAGCACCTACAAAATTATTTTATAAAAGTAGGCTAAATATTACTTCTCGAAGGATTAAAAATAATCCCACGATTGTAAAACATACTATGAACAAGTTCTTATAGAAAACATTGCACATCTAAGAAAATACACACTTTTTTTTACAATCAAAAATTAATTTGCTTTTTAATTAAGTTGAGGTTAATATGGTTTTTGTTTAATAATTAAGATTCTGAGATGGAAAAGAAAATTGGTTTAACATCATTTAAATGTTTTGGGTGTATCACAAATAATCTTATAAAACAAACATTTGATATCTGTTTTATACACCGACTTCCTTTACAATTATTACCCTTCAAAATGTTTGAAAATTTACTGCTTAAAAATGCCTGTCTCAACATTCAGAAATAAATTAGTGGACGTTTTTGAATAAATTAAGAAAAATGTTTGTTTCAAGAAATAGGCTTTTTAATAAAATTATTTTTATTGTAGAACAAAATTAGAATTGTTTTAGTAGAAAATTTCTCGTACACCGTTTTATTTAGTAAATCATACTCATTTTAGTACATACATCATTTTATTGATACTTAATTTTAACATTACATGAATGCATTCTAGGTAAATAAACTTTTCATCATGTGTGCTAAATAAAAATCACCTCCTCTGAAAGTAACATTATATTACATAAGGACAAATCGAGGGATCTATCTGGCAATATTCAGCATGCGCTATGTGGCACGAATTATTATATCTCAATTTTTATCTTTATTGATATCTAATAAAATTCTCTGAAAATCTTATGAATGACTTTTCGCAATTTATTTACAACAAGAAAGTATTAATTTTTCAAAAACATTTACGAAAAGAGTATTAAATGTCATTAGCCCAAACAAATCAAATGAAACAATAAAAAAATTAAAGAAAATTATCTCCTAAGTCAAAAGATTTCATAGATAAAAGGTCAAAAGGTATGCAGAATTTGCAAATGTTCATAAGGTTTATAACATAAAACTTAAATTTTAAACACCTAATGATTAGGCAATTAATAGTAAACAAAAATTTCAAAACATTTTTTCAACAAAAGTTTCTGCGAATTTTTACTCTAATTTCAATACTATCAGAATTAATTTAATCAAATTAATGTTTTTTTTCTTTTGGATACAATACATTTACAAAAGTAAGATTTGAAATGAGGATATTTCCCCTTGTTTACAAAGAAATTAATGGCAAAAACCATAGCCTTTTTGAAGGTCAGAAAAGCCACCTGTGCAGAAATATACTAAGAGACAAGCAAAACCATAACATTTGTATATAGGTTAGCTACAAAACTTTCATAGTATTTTGAGAAATTGTATATGGTGATATGGGTCCAAATTCGTGAAATATCACTAAAATTTTTAGAAATTTCGGATAACACACACAAGCAGCAGAGATATAAAATCCACTTCTATACAGTCAACTTTCCAGAATTTACATAGAACAAATTAGAATACTGAAATCACATTACAACTTATAGAAAAATTGAATAAAAAAACAATTACACGTATATATAACAATAATAATATGTACACGTATTTTTGTAGTATCTCCAATAAACCTTTTCATGTCTAAAAATACAATAAACCTTTGTATAACATTTGTTCTTTTATAACAGTTATAATTACATATTAAATACTAAAAACTTATTTATATATTTTTTAAATCACCTAATTTTCCTTGCATTAATTTTAAAAAAATAAATCTACGCATGCATATACTTAAAACTACATCAAAATAAAGGGGTGAATGGATACATACACAGTAAAAATTGACAAAGAGTTTTTCTTTTCTTTTTTAAATATACTTCAGTTCATCAAACAAACTTATTTGGAGCAATGCATTGACATGTTATTTCGTTATCACTTTGATATGCAACTGAAGTATCCTTTTATGTATTACATTAATACTTTAATAAAATGGAAGATATGAAACGATATCAAAGAAAAAAAGTATGTCCAGAATTTTCGTTTTAATGTTTAAAAATATAATAAGTTAAGAGACTAAATTAAAATCATTTATTAATTCGATAAGTTACCAAAAGTTTATCATTAATAATTAATCGCAGTTGTACTAGATTCTAAAGCAAAGATTCTTTTTACCAGGGCAATCCTAAAATTTCCTTAGAAACTTCTTAGCTCCCCCAAATTACACATGAACAAAATATTAAATTACTTCAAAGTTTCTCTTAAGAAATGTTAAAATCACGTACTCATTACCATTCCACAAATTTTGGAACATGGGTTAAAACTGCCGACTAATTTCACCACAAGCAAAAAGACATAACAGAGGTGAAGCAATTACATCACTATTATTTTTACTGTGTTCAAACGTGATCAGGGACAGTTTATACTGTGGCTGTATGTGCAGCATTTGGCAGTTTTTATTTGAAGATATTGGTCAATATTATATAATACATTCACTCCAAATTTGTCCTTAAGCATACATTACACAAAAATATGAGTGATTTTGGATGGTGAAACACTTATTTTTTAGAAAAAAAAAATTGAAATCACCTTTTTTTACTGAATTCTACATGAATATAGATTATTATAAGAAACAACGTCAAGTTATTCATTTAAGAAGGGAGTAAATAGAAAGTCGAAAAAGGTTATAGTAAAAATTCTGAATATTTCAATGCTTTTAGAGAAGGTAAACATCCTACAGAAAATGTCTATATGTAAAGTCGTATTTCGTTTCATGATCCTAATTACCGTTAAATATCATAGAACTGATCTAAGTACACTTCTTGGTCAATATTTTAGCGAAACTAACTTAATGCACGACAAATTTATTTAGGTCTTAAATTTATTATTAGCAGGATAATATCAATATACATGAGCATTTTAGACTTTAATACTTGTAAAAATTCAGAGTATTCTTACATGCTTTATACATTTCAGCTGGGGTTGCACAGATTTTAGCACGCTTACACAATGTGATATTTCAATAACAAGCGTAAAGTCTTTATATGATTTATCAAAATTGTAGGAATTTTATATTTTAACTGTATAAATACCAATAATTACATATTTGTAATCCATAGAAAAAAAAGGTTCATCTGTGTGATAAAAATTTATATCAGTCAAATTCTTGGAAAACAGATGTGTTAGAAATCCTCACATAATAAATAGATACCACACAAATATTTAATAATATTTTTTTGTAATAGAATTATGGATTTAAAAATGATTTTTATTTTGATCATGTACACAAGAGAACAGAATTTAATATTCAATATATGCACACAATATTTTATATTCTATAATACACACATTTTAATGCTAATTTTTACCACATTCAGGAATGCAATTCTCGATAAATTATATCTTTTTACTAAAACAGTACTGCAGGAGAGACTTTCAAAATGTTGCATGATTTTTTTATATAATTTTACAAATGGTAATTTTTCATTTTCTAATGTTTGAAACTGGTATAATTACATATATATACTTGTTTTAATATGACATGTATGATTACAAATCAGATCTTTCAATGTGTTCTTATTTTAGGTAATTAAAAAACATAAATATCTCTTTTTATAACTACTCTGAAGATGTGTAATAAGACAAATAAAAATTTTAGCTAACTAAATATATTTTATCTTTTTATATGTATGTTCTCTGCCATAATTTAATTTAAAATAAAACAAAAAATTTCCATTCCTGTAGACATCTATCCAAAAGTCCGATTGGATTTTTCGGCCACTTTCTTACCGCAAATCATGCGGGTTTCTACTCCAAAACACAACGCACAAATTGCGCCAAACTGGCGATATTTCAAATTTATCGGACCAGTGGCCACGTTCGATCTGTTTATTTGGGTTTCTTATGTGTGAAGACGCATAAAATAGCAGAAACGTAGTTCGGTTTTGAGTATGGCGACGGTTTCTAAATGGTTGGTATTGAAAACAAATGTGTCATTCTTATCCATGTTTACAAAACACTCGAATTTTTACCGGGATATTAAAAAAAGTCTTTTTTTTCCGACAATCGACGTCAAATACGAAATTTTAGCGGGTATAATATAAATGTACAAGAGCATAAATAATAGTAAACAAGGAAATGTTTGGCGGTAAAAAACGAAAACATAATCACATAATGTCCTCTTCATGATAATCGTGATAAAAATTTGGATTGTTTCCATGGTTACATTTTATAATCACGTGAATCTAATAAGCCCAATCACCAGATTCTCAAATAAACGCACCCCATTTTCATGTAAACGGGTCGAAAAACTTATCCAGTATAATCTCCGGCTTTCATCCGCATTTCAGTACCGGTACTTTTGCCGGCTTCAATGTAAACGGGGCTAGTGAGAGTAATGCAAGATGGATTTACATCTTCTTGGTGTTCGACGTCTTCCATATAAGTTCAAACTAACGTGTGACATGATTCACCTGATCACATTACTCGTTTCCAATTATCAGATGTCCAGTGTCTTCCCCGACACCACTACGAACGAATATTTGCCCTTGAAATAGAAATTATTGGTTTTCTAGCACACATTCGACTTTGCATTCCTATCCTCTGCAATTCACTGCGCTTGTTTCGAGCTGAAATTTTTCGAGAAGAGCCTTGGTTGACGATATGTCTCAGTTGAAGCACAGTAGAGTCACTGCTTTTCAGTGCAATTCATCGGTGACGGCGTTGATCACGCTCTTGGAAAACAGTTCTCGAGCAACAGTCTCGAACATTTACGTCTTCTAGAGGGGGACTGTGTGTGTGTGTGTGTGGATTCTCATTTCAACTTTCAAAATCCTAAGGGGTCTCAGGGGTGTTAAATTTTTCTGGAGGTCTGAAAATATAAACAAATTTCAAACCGGTATAATTCTTTTAAATTTAAATTAAATGATTCGAATCTTTTACACATTATTTATAAAAGAATGGGTTTCAGAAAGTATAAAATGTTTAAAATATAATCATAATTTTAAAAATCATAAGCATATGAAAATTCTATGATAAATATTAAATATTTTTTGCGTTGCGCACGCTATTTTCTAAAATAGTAGCTTTAATTACTAGCTATAAGTTGAATAATAAAGTTAAATGTATTCTCATTACACTGTAGCTATTTTATATAAATAGAATAATAACTTACATATTTTAATAAATAAAAATATACATTTTTTAAAAATATTTAAAAAATTGCAATGTTTTACAAATATTTTGAAATACAAAAGACATATAATACTAAAATTAGGCACGGCTTAAAGAGTATGATGCATTTTATAATTCTATAAATTTTTATACATCAGATGCTACTATTTTAGAAAATAGCGTGCGCAACACAAAAAATACTTAATATTTATCATAGAATTTTCATATGCTTATGATTTTTAAAATTATGATTATACTTTAAACATTTTATACTTTTCTGAAGCCCCATTCTTTTATAAATAATGTGCGAAAAATTCGATTCATTAAATTTAATTTTAAATGAATTATACCTGTTTGAAAATTGTTTATATTTTCAGACCTCTAGAAAAATTTAACACCCCTAAGACCCCTTATGACTGCTTTGGAGAACCTAACGAGATGTACTGTCTTCGAAATCGATGCCCCTGTTTAGCGGGCATCAACAATAAGCCCTTTTTTCAACTTGTAAATTATCTGTCATTTTTCCCATTTTACTTCTTACACCTTACGTGTGTTAGTATATTCTGATTACGTGTAACCCTCGTCATAAGAAAAGTTTGCATACTTCATCCCCCCCTAGAACGCATAACAATAAAAGTCTAGGTTTCTAATTCATTGTCTAGTGTATGTAAATATATTTTTCATCAATAAGCATTTACGACATTTTAAGAAAAAAATAATCGTTTACACACTAGGAAAACACATTTTTTTCTTTCTATGTAGTTTCCCATTAATAACTAAAGAGACAAATATTATTTAATTAGAATAAATGTATATCTAACACATAATGAAAACAACATTTCATACAAATATATTAGTAGCAAGATATAAAGAAGATTTATCTCTCATAGGAGAAGTATATTTTAACATAACTTCCAGTATGCGCAATAGGTAGATTAAGTAAAAACTAGAGGGAGAGGAAATCACATTCAGTACAATTTCCCCATATAATTAATTTCTAAATTATTACCTTGCTAATTGACTATAAAACCATCAGCGATCGAAGCATCCAAGCTCCAATAACTCATTTTAAATTCTTCCTTAATACCATACACATGTAACTGGTTCCC
>BMAV01018435.1:0-32514 GCA_019973955.1 Trichonephila inaurata madagascariensis
ACTCATTAATACACGCAGTTTCCTTATATCTTAATTTAGGACAATAACAGCTATATTCTAGGTAACAGCTATTCACTTGTCCTAACTTACGTGGCTTTACTCTATGTGGAATGATATACACATTTAGCTTGAGCACACAGGTATGGGTAGGTTAATTCTTGAGCTTGTAATTTCATCTAACATTAACTTAATCGCTTCCAATCATAAACATAGACCTCATATAGCAACTTATCATAGCCACACCGCTAACGCTAAGTTTCTACTATATATATGATTCGTAATTTGCATCCTCACGTTCTTCTTCTCGAGTTGATTAGAAAGAATTACCCTTCTGGCCCCAAAGAATCCCAAGAGGACATTAATGGAAATCGCGATGAAAGCCCGTCACAAATCTCGCAAGTGCAGATTTGAAAACTACGAAACCAGTTAAAAAGTATGTTGTGAAAAATGCAATGTTTATTTATATTTGTCAAAAATAAAGCATGTTTTAAATATTTTCACTGTAAATAAATGATGAACTAATAAAATAATTAGTTATATACATCAATAATTTCCTTATTTGTGACAATTTTAGTTGAATTAAGATTGTTTCTTCTATCATCTTAGAGCTAAAAAATTTTAACTCGTAAAATTTTGTAGATGATATGTTTCTCAAATAAAGCCCAACCCTCACGATCGTGCTGGTACCGTCTACATTTCAGAAGGTGGGGAGCGAGAGGGATTTTTTTAAATTATTTTCCCCAGTGTCCTTCGGGTCCATAAAGTATTAATGACCAGAAGAATTTAATACTTAAAGATATAAATAATTTGGGTATTAAAGAGTTATTACAAGATCCATAAACAATAGCTTTCGTACTGCTTGAGAGTAAATGAAAATCAAATCAAACAGATGGAATCGTTTAATTCTGGATTAAATTGAAGTGAATTTAATACACAATTACGAGCTCAGAAATTTCCTTTATAGAGTGCATAAAATTTTCCGATATATATCTGTAAATTTGATATATATTGATTTGCAATTTTTTTAAAATTGTATTCACCATCTAAATAATTTTACAATAAAAAATGTAAAAAAAATGTTGGCATTATTTTAAAATGAATCAGTCACGTATTATTTGTAGAAAGGTACCCCGCGAAAAACGGTAGTCTGAACTGAGTACAAAATACTCACTTTTAAATACGTCACATACCAAAATAGCCCCGATGCAAACATACTCAAATTTGAGAATAGTCCATTCTTATCTTTGGCAAAGACTACGTACTCAAAAGTGTAAACATCACATACCATTTTTAAACCCGGTTACTGGATCAAATTTGAGAATATAATAGCAAAATGAGTGGTAATGCACTCATGTATGAGTTTTATGGGTCAAATATGAGTATGTATCGTTTTTATTTTATGGTTTGTGATCCAATACGAATTTTAACATACAAATATATATCAAATCAAATTTAAAGGGATCTAAATAGTGATACTTAAGTTGTAAATTTCATTTTTCCGTCTTATATATATTATTTAATTTTACATTTTATGAAGTTTTTACCACTTTATTTGAAAATATAAATTCTTTTTGCATCTATTGTGTTACATGCATATCATCGCAAAAGTGCAACGTCCGATAACCCGCCCAGAATTAACAACCACGTACTTCGTTTTATATAATTGTCGCGCCAATTTTTTTGAGGTGATACCAAGTTTCAACAAAAATATAATTTTTGGTTTAAAAATGCACTTGCTATGTGATCATAAACTGTATTATTTTTGAACTTATATCTCAAATTTTAATCTTTAAAAAATAACAAAAAGATTCGATGCTATAGTTAAGCAAATGTGTAAGAAATTTTGGGCCTATTAAAAGTTATATTTATATTTCTGAAGCAATATATTGTTTTTTAAAAAATCTAATACAAACAGAAAATTTAACTTTTATTTAAAATCAGTCTTTCAATAAGTATCTTGGAAACATTATTCATTAAGAAGTGTCTTGGAAACATTATGATGAATAACAGACTTTTCATATTAAAAATTTCTAAACATAAAAGTAAGAAAGGAATAGTTTCTTAACATATTATGTAACATTAAAAAAAAAAACTTAAAATAAGTCTCATTAGGCCCCCAGGTAAGTAAGTATTTTTTTATCAATTGTTTTGTTTAAATCGATTCATACACAAATTCTGCTCTCAATACTTATCAACCGAGCTACTGGGACTCCCTTTTAATTCATCCAGATGGAATTAAAAATGCATTGTAACATATGTTACAAATCAAGCTCACTTTTATATTAACTGATTTTATACTCCATCACCAAAGAAAAGAAATATTGTAGTTTTTAAGTTAATGTTTTTTTTAAATCAAAATATTTAAAAAGTTTAGGCCTTAGAAGAATGTAAAAACAACTAAAATGGTAAAATTTTACATTTACAAAACATTTGAAATTCATAAATTTTAACCAACGGGAAAAAGAGTTTAGAGACGTTTTCAGCACTCATTTAGAAGAAAAATAACATTTATGGACAGTCGAACCATAATTTAGCCATTTTACTAGTGTACAGCATTTTAATTTTTAATGATTCACTGTAAACAAGAAAAATAAAACTAACCAAATCATATTTTTGAAATATTTATTCTGGAAATTGTACACATACATATCAGACATTTAAACAGACAAAAGAATACAAGTGTAATTTTTGAAACAACATGCCACACTATAAGTTATTTTGTATTGAATTTTTTTTGTAAACACTATCTAAAATGCATATTATCATCAACTCCATCTTTATTTGTACAGCATAGCTTATATTTTTATTTGATATGCATCAAATCATTTTAAATGTGGGAAGTTCTAATATGTAAAGGAACATGTAGTTAAAGAGATTTTTTTTATTTTTATGAAATCAATAGCATAATTGAAAATGCCTTTCAAACAGTGTTTCAAATAAATTATTTGTTAGGATACATGAATCATCTAAATTATATACTGAAGAATTTATAGATAGCTGGTTCTGAGAGAAATCTTAATTACAATTTGCTGTCACTGAAAAAAGAATTATTTCTGATAGATTTTCTATCGTGGCCATGCAAATTTGCATTGTAAGCATCTGCAATAAAACATACATCCGTCAAATTATTTAACCTCTCTATAAACTATTTTCATTTTTCTGCCATGCGTATCACATTTCATGATGGCCAAAATAAGCAAATTCTCAATCTAGAATAAGATTTTTAAAAAATTATTAGAAAACAAAGACAGAAAGTGCGAATTTGGTAATCCCTTTAGTCCATAAAAATTTTAAGCGGAGTGGCAATATTCTTTTAATAAAAGAGAAGATCTTAGTACTCACCAATAATATTTGAAATATCCATTTATGAATAAACAACAGAAGACTAAAACTTTCACTTTTACAATCTAGACAACGGAAAGCATGGAAATGTTTAAGTTTGTGAAAAAAGTCTACTTAAAATTGTCTGAAATTCAAACACTGCAGTAAATATAAATCAATAAAAAATTCTTTTTAATATCCTAGAATAATAATATCAAACAATATACACAATAAATAAAAATAAAACAAAAAAAAGAAAAAAAATTAAAAAAATAATGGATGGAAAACCACAGAACCAAATTTAAATGTATTGGTAACCGTATTGTGTAATGTTATTGCCCTACTTGACAATTGTCAACAACAACACTTGGTACATAGTATCCCAATATCAAATTAGAACATTAATTTCAATAATCAAAAACTAAAAACAAGCTGTCTCCTTTCTCCTCCAACCTGAAATGTATAAAAAAAGTTATTTAAGGATGGTTTCTGTACCTATCTTGTTTTTTCTGCTTTTGTAATTCCATGGAAGAAAACTTGATAATAAAAGTCAACAAGTATAATTGAATATGAATAAGTATTATGATAATTTTCTGAGATACAAGTCTGTTTCACTTTTTCCGCACTGAAACAATTGAGGAACAGCTTTAGGAATTAGTTTTCAACGTCTCATTATCTAAAAAGAAGAAACTTTCTTCATCTATGCTTTAATCTGTTAAAAAAATATTTGTCAATAGATATATTTTTCCAGCTAATACAGTAGAAATACAAAACCAAAATCTTGATCTAAGTGAAAAAATGCAAAACCTATAATTGGAATAAGAATTGCTTGCTTTATTATTATGGTGCTTTCTGTATGTCAGACTGAACAGATTTCTTGCATGTTTCAGCTCATGTGCAACATACCTGCATACAGAAGTTTTTGTACCAAAGCTTTATTAATTTTTGTTACTTACATATTATCGAAACTGTTTTGGTGAAATTATATGAAATGAAGCATTTGGTTGTGTCAAAAAAAAATTTAGCATGTACAACATATGAAAATCAGGGTTGCAAACTTCGCAAATTATTTTGAATGTTGGCATTGTTGCGATAATATGGGTACCTAAATTTTCTAACCCGTTCGGGACCAGTATATTTTCCCCGTTAAGCCTAACCCATTTTAACTGCTGTAATAAAATACGCCCTAATTTATGGTTTTAATCATTCCAAATCCAGATAACACCAGTATGATCACAGACTCAGAAAGAGGAAAATAAAATCTCGCAACATTCCCTGAAATGATCACATACATGTAATCATTGTGGGATTCCCCGAAATTACACACAGTGGTAGGCTTCCCAATATCCGAAGCAGTTTATCTGTTTCTTCTTTTCAGCAGTGTTATATGAATGTATTTTTATCGTTTCAAACATTTGTTAACGTTATTGTCAGTATAAATTTATATAATATAATGATTGTTATAGTGACAAATATTATGATTTTTAGTTTTTGCCATGGGTGATAGTAAAAAACACGAAAATAAAGCAACAAGAAAAAAAAAGCAGGCGCAAATTTTGCCAGGAGTCCAAAGGAAAGACAAGGCGTTATGGATGCCTTATCCACTTACCAACAACTTCTTACAGAGCGCAAAAGGAAAACACAAATTACATTAGATGCCTTCTTGATAAAAAGGCAGAAAATTGGAAATACAGATACTGATACAGATCATACAGAAGATACTGTATGATCTGAAATGTAAACATACGGACTTAGAATTTTATTTATTTTTATATGTACATTCATTTATTATGTTTCTATATTTGAAGGAAATACAATTTTGTTTTTTTTGTTGTAAAACACATAATTAATAAATTTAATGGTAAAATACCCGCCAATTTTCTACCCATCTTCCCCTTAACCCATTATTTACATGATGAGGGTAACCTCGTTTAACGCTGTTTCCTATTTCGCTCTACTTTAGGAACGTATACCCTGCAGGGTCTTACTGTATCTCATTCATTTTCTTCCAAATAAACAAAACACTGGTTACATTAAATGTGTGTTATAAACCAGAAAATCAATATGTTGTGAATTAAAACATACTTTGACTGGTCTTGTGTTTTATCATTATAAAAAATATCAGATAATTAAAATTTTTAGAAATATCACAATAGTTTTTTAAACAAAACAAAGTATTGTAGCCTTTTTGCAGTGGGCATAACGTACACCCCCATATTGCGGAGGGTGGGGAGGCACAGGGTCCTTGGGAGCCCAAAGCCTGTCAGCCGCCAAGTACCTACCCTTTGTAGAATCCAACTTGGGGGCCCAAAAACTTACTTTTCAGGGGGCCTAAATGTTCTCTGTTGCGCCACTGCCTTTCTGTACAATATTATAAGATAAATCGGTACTTACATATTATGGCAGATTTCTTGCTTTTTCCGCTCAAGTACAACATACCTGCACACAGAAAATTTTATACCAAAACTGTGTTAATTTTTGGAACTTGCATATTATCGTAACAGTTTGGGCAAGATTATATGAAATGAAGCAAGTATTATGGTCATGAAAAATATAGCCTTTCTTCAGTGGGCGTAACATACAGCCTCTATATTGCAGTTGGAGGGCCCAAAAGCCTGACATTCGCCAAGTACCTACCCTTTGTAAAATCCAAAATGGAGGCCCAAATGCTCCCCATTATGTCACTGTCTTTCTGCACTATGGTTTAAGATAAATCTGTACTTATATATTATGGCAACAACGTTCAAGATAACTCGCCAAGTTGGCAGTACAAATTTTGCATGTGGATTATGGGCTGAATTGGGGCATGTGTTTCGTTTCATATAATGTTACCAAAAAAGGGTGATTATTTGTAAGTACTGTGATAAATCTTTAATTTAAACAATGCTGATCAATTATTAATAGGACAAATTATACGTTAAATATTAGTAGTTAAGTAGATTTAATTTTTTTACTTAAAGTCTAATACTGAAAAAATAAAAACATTCTTGTGAAATATATTATGCTCAATTTTACCCCATTCTATAATTTCTGTTTATTTAATTTTGATTTTTTCAATATTTGAAAATGAGAGTGAAAAGAATCATAAAGTAAGAGTATTGAAATTGTTGAAAACTTTAATAATTTCTTCATGGGAACTTTTAAGACATTTTCCATAACTTAATTAATAAGCTAAAAAAGTACTTTAAAATTTTCAAGAAATTAGTCTCCTAAAAAAATTAATAATTGTCAACAAAAACTTTTATATAGTAAAATTTAAATAAATCCTGAATCTTTTTGGTATTGATTGGGATAAAATGGGATGTCTAAAGTTGTATTTATTCCTACATTCAAGGCACCTTCTACTAACAGTGTGATAATAGATAAAAACTTAATACCATGTTCAATCAATTGGTAAAACCATATTGCATACTGAAACATGTTAATGCTACAATTCACACAAGAACATTTTACTGCAAAACAATAGTTTTATTTAAGTAACATAATGGTTGACCACCTTTCAAAGCAGAACTTTAAATGGGGTTTTAGTAGTTGGCTATGTGTAATGACATAGATAAAGCTTTTCTCTTTTGGGTTAAAGTGTTGAATAGTTAGCCCTTTTTGGATTCGGCGACTGGAATCGATCGCCAAACAACTCAATAAAATGCATTACTGATAACTTTATCAATATATTTTTTTTATTTCTCATTAATATTTATTTTATTGTAAAATTCCACTTTGAATTTTTCTTAACACCTATCGCTAAAAATTTCTTTGGCGCCTAATTTCGGTTGCTAAAAATTAACTTCGCCAAAGCACCCCCAATTTATACTTAAACACCCAGGGTAAAAGAATGATGCTACAAATAAATTTTTCCTGAAATAAATCAAACAATATGACTTATGAATCAAGTAAATTGCTTTTTTATAATCCGTCAAAATAAAGTAAACATCACATTTACCATATCGCTTAGTTGGCAGTCAACTGTACAGAGATGTAATTAGTAATTTTACCAACTTATTTAACTTATCTTTTATTAAAAAGCAATCATGTACTTTTAGTTTTACAAAACAAGAGAAAATCAGTTAAGTAAAATAACAAATAATCGAGTACTCATTTTAATATGTGCCTCCGCGCGTAACTGGTAGATACGAAATATAGTTCGTAAGATTTAAGAGAATTAAATTTGTTTTTGAACTCAATTTTCAAAAATATGTAGCCAGTATATAAAAAGAGTTTCTGTAATCCTGAATGTTTTTAATTTGTCCGAGAGCATTAATTAATATTTTGGGAGGTTTTTTAGTACATGTAACGAATCAAATTCGATCGAAGCATGCCGTCAAATCTGATACAAGCATATTTATTTCAAAAAAAAGAATATCGACGTGCTCATTTTTGAGTATGTCTTTTTTCTCCGTGTACATGAATGGTACGATTAAAGCAAACCAAGAAACTTTACCATTAGAAAATTATTTTTAAGAATTAGCCCAAATTAAAAAAAAAAATTAAGTTCATTAAATAAAGAGTTAAATGCAAGTGACATTGTGTTTTTGATTTATTTACATACACGAAACTCCATTTCTGTACAGAAACCGATTCACCGTATGACAAATGTGTTTCTTCCAATCCGTTCAACAAGAATCACACCACCCAAACAAAGGCGTAACGCGTACCTCCACATTGGGGTGGGGAGACCCAGAGGCTCTAGGGGCCCAAAGCCAGACTGACGTTTACGTATTTGGAATTGAGGCCAAAAGCTGAGTTTGCAGGGGCGCCCTAATATTCTCCGTTACGCCACTGCCCCAAACATACTCACACACCTTCAATATTTACAAATGTTAATCTGCTTTGAAAGCTTAAGCAAGGCTCCTTCAAATCCCGTAATAACCTTATTATTGGATGCTACACCTCATAAAGCATACGCCGCTTCCGAGTTTTGATAACGGTTTCGATAATCCCAGCTTTTTTTTTTCGCCCCCCTCCCCTGTGGATTACTCTGAACATCCAATATTCCATAGGGGGACTTTCTTATTTTTTATCAGCATCCATCCCACAGGGAATGTGTACCATTCAAGTTTTTCTGAATATGAAATGAAATTTTTGGTGAATATTATTTTTTCTCCATTTTATGTGTTCTTGATCCTGCAATCGAATCGCTTTATGCGAGAGGGTTTTTTTCATTCCTCGAGTTTCTGGGTAAACCTCAATTCATTTTGGCGGATCATGCTGGAAAGTGTTAAAAATAGCTCCCGAGGTGTCAAACTATTTGTTTTCTGCGAGGGAATGTTTTGTGGAAAGATTGAACGTTTGTCTGAGGAATTTATTTCGTTCTGCTTTCAGATTTATAGGTGAGGAGAGGGATTCAAAATTCACGGGCATATATTTTGTGACGGTACGAATGATATCTATTCGTGTATGAAAAAGCAACGCATTTTGAATTTTCTCAGTCTTAGGAAAACGCATAAAATTGTACGGTATTAGAAATAAACCGGTTTATTTCCAACAAATCTCTTCAAAGAATACAGGATTATTTTTAACTTAAATAAATCTGAAAAAATCTCCTAAACATGTTTAAAGTGTAATAGACGAATTAAACAAAATATATGCTGGGTGTGGGAGGAGGCAGGAAGAATATTTTCTTATTTTCAGTTTTGGATGAAATAACGGAGAATCATGATTCCGAACTCATGGCTGACGTTGTGGAGTCATTAATTCGAACCCTCTTGTTCCACTGATTGATTTACCACCAGTATACCGGTCAGATAATTTTCTTCTAATGAATTTATGATTCATTAGCTAATAGATAGTTTCATGCGATAACCTGTCGAAGAGTTCTTATAAAAAGGATCTTGACTGCATGCGAACTTTGATTTTTGAAGCTATTATGGTACTGATAAATAAATGTTGTTATCTGATACCATAGGACACTGAAATCTATGAAAAATATTTTAAACAAAACCATAAAATCAATATTAATAATCGGGCAAAATCCCTGTATTCTAAATGTTGCTACATTCCAAATGTATCAACTATTTGGGGATATAGGGAGTGTATAATGACTAGACTTTTTATGATTGACGTAATTATTTTAAAATAAGCCTCAATCATTTATGAGTCTTTGGGTTTTCCCTTTTATAAAAACAAAAAGTCACAAAGAATGCTGTGATAATGAATATACAAATTATTAGAAAAATGTCTATTCTGAAATTGCTGTCGATGAAATCGTTTTTGAGCCATAATTGAAAATGATGTTATTTAAATGATCATTCTTTTCTCCCTATTTCTCACTACTTCCCTTTTATTTAAGTTTTTTAGCACCGTACGTCCTTTCTTGAAATTTTCTCGAGTAAATAAATAATTTTTTTTCTTCAAAAACTCTTCTAAAAAACATCAACCTTTCACTAACGTCGAATTTAAGCTATTAATTAAAATAAAATTGCAAAACACACTCTTAGTAAAATATCTTAGAGGTAATTCCGTGTCTCTTCTCATTAATTATATTGATGAGTGAAACATTTATTAAAGGGGAAAAGCTGGAAGAATCGATATAAATCGACATCACACATATAATCGATTCATTAGATTCATTATTTCACATCTCTCTAAGAATGCTGCCACCTTAATAACAACATAGTAGATAACTCGATGAATCGAGGTAGAAAATGGTAAAATGTATTTATTGCAATAGTGAAGGAAAAATGATTTATAGATTTAGAAAACAATTAGGGTTCTAGCATAAAAGTTTGTATTTATTTTAACGCGTATAAATTTTCAAAATATTTTTAAGATACAAATTTGAAATGAGAGCAATTACAAAAAATCATTGAATTATAATAAGAAATCACATTATTCTACTAAAACCCTGTATCCTTTCTTCACTTGAGTGAATTTTTAAAATGAAACTCCAAAAATTTATTTAGCAGCCATAAAGGGTTTTTTTAACCAGTGGGCCAAAAAATTAAAAAAAAAATTTTAAAAATTTTTCTAGAATTTTTTTTTGTTATAATTCATTGAAAAGAAACTGAAATTTTTTTACAAATAACAAACATTTGAATGAGTTCCCCAAAAAAAAAAAAAGATCGCGGGAGTAAAAAGGCAGAGATATGCGTGGAAAAGTTCATTTTTAAAAAATCGGCTGAGTGTCGTGGTTGGTTTATTGCGGGCCCTTTTTGTACTCGGTTGGGGGTTTCCCCCCCCCGGGCCCAAGTTCATGGATTTTCATGATGCAAAAAAACTGACAGTGCCCATGTCGTATGTTATACGGATGAAAAAAAGATCCCTAGGGGGGTGTCCTAGGCAAAAATTAAATCCAAAGTATAGGTTTTTTCACCTGTCAAAACCCTGCTTTTCCCCTTTTGGGAAGCCCCCGGCATAAAAAATTACCTGCGGCATTGGGTATCCGCCTATATGGCACTTAATTAAAAAAAGATACCTGCTTTGGAATGTGTCCCTGGTAGATTGTGATGGACCCCTGTTAACAAGTGTTCATAGTCTGCCAATAGGAAAAAAAAAATTTTGTTCATTTTTAAAGGGTTTAAATTTGGGAAAAAATTCAAAATCGTTGAATTAAAGAACATTTTTATTACCCCATCGAGCTTTTTTACGTGGATTTACCCCTTATATTTATTTACGAGAGAAAAGTATTAATTATGTGAGCGCGTGTGGGGTTTTTTTATAATCTATTTTTTGTCATTGGGGTTTGTTGATATTGCAAAAAGGCCAAAAATCTATTTAAAAAAATATGAGTATGCCCCACATCATTACAGCCGTTGAAATTAAAAAAGATTAAAAAATGGGGTTTCTTTTTTTTTTTTAATAACTATTTTACATCTATAACCCCGGAAGAAGACTCTAGAACTAGAAGTTTCAAATTAACGCATGAAGAATGAATTTAAACAATTATGACGAATTTTTAAACTAAACGACCCCAACAAGTTAGCGTCAATAAGTGTGAGGGGTGGGCAGAAGCAGTTTTGATTGAAGGTAGACAGAAGGGAACTTACCAGAATAAGAAAAAAATTTAAGAAATTAAAAGGAAAGTTGTTTGTCAAAAGGCTTACACCGGAAAAAAAATCCCGAACCCACTTTTATAACCGGTAGCAAAAGTTTTTTTTCGGAAATATTTACCCAACTTCCATCTCCTCTCAAGAACATGATCATAACCAACAGATTTCACCTATTGAGATGTTTACAAAATCTAACTTCATGAAATGAG
This sequence comes from Trichonephila inaurata madagascariensis, assembly GCA_019973955.1. Taxonomy (NCBI): domain Eukaryota; kingdom Metazoa; phylum Arthropoda; class Arachnida; order Araneae; family Nephilidae; genus Trichonephila; species Trichonephila inaurata. Next base: position 11,516 of record BMAV01018435.1, read on the forward strand.
GGTTAAAATAACAGGGGTGTAGCTACCGCCGTATCTTCAGTGTCAATGAAATTGTGCCCCCATGCAAGATAATTTCATAAAAATTTAAAAAGACCCGCAACCTTTTTTCGCAAAGAGCAGCAAATTTTAGACCCTTTGTTTTAGGAAATGCCTTTAAAACCCCAAACCATTTTGACAACACGTTTACTTTCAATCGAATTTCAAAGAGGGAGCCACGATATGTTGCATTCTTCAGCTCGTCCAAATCTGAAATTTTCCCTTTTTTTTTTAAATTTTCCCCACAAAAAATAAAAAAATAACTTTTTCACCCAATTTGTTGAAAAACATCTTTTTTGCTCAAAGATTATACTCAAAGATGTAACTCCTATTTTTCAAGAGATATTTAAAAATAATAATACGTATCTTAGTTTTCGAAATTTTTAGTAGAGGGCAGCACAAATAAAAAGGGGAAATTTTTGGGAATTTTACTATAAAATTTCTTTTTTTTTTTAAAATTTTACCAATTATGGAAAAATACAAAAAATTAAGAAAAAATGCCAAAACATTATGATGGCTCAAAACATGTTACTTTTTTTTTTTTTTTTTATTTCTCCAAATTAAAAAAAAAACATTGATTTTTATTATAATCAAAAGCTTGAATTTTACATTATTTTTAATTTTATTTACAATATTATTCTAGAAATATTTTCTGAATTCTTGGGCATTTAAGTATTACACGCATATTTAAAAAAGTTCTGATTTTTCTTTTTTTCCCCCATTTACAAAATCTTTTTAATACCATTTAATGAAACGTCTAATACAGTGGTCTTCAACCGACGGTCCGTGGACCTGTACCACTCCATGGCTCAAATACTACCGGTCCGCACAAGAAACATTAAATTATTTCCTTTTTATTTACTGTGGTATATTTTTTCTTGGATTTGAGCTACTTTTTATGAAAATTACTTTATATTCCTTGTTAAATCCCTTTCTATTCATTTTTTGGTATGGTTACATTTTATTCTGAAGTCACGATTAGATACAATTAAATTAAAAATTTTAAATAAAAAAAATCTAAAATATAAACAATCAACATCCTCCCTCTCAGCGGGCCGCGGTAAATTTAACAACGTCGACCGGTCCCCGGCGATAAAAGTTTGGGGTACACTGGTCTAATACGAATACTATGTTTCAGTTATATCTGAATGTTATATATATAAATTCATTGAGAAAATAATACTCACTATGTAATTTAAAAAAGCAAAGATTTATGGTTTTGTCTCTATTTTTATTATTGTTTAAATGATCCCATATTCTAATTGACAGCCCCCAAAACACTGAGATTTTATTTAAAAATTTCCCTTTTTTTGACCCCTAAAAAAATTTTTTTCTTCATATATTTTCAAATAAAAAAAAAATAATTTTTACATTTTATAATCAGCACAAATTTCTAAGTTCTGTCGCCCCGTTTTGACGGAGAGGAACTTGACTGAAATTTTACCCCGGGGAAAGTAACGTTTTTTCCGTTTTTTTTCCTTCATTTTGCCCCATACACACCCTAAAAAGAAAAGGAGGGTCGTTTTCTCCCGTCACTCTAAATGGGGTAGTTTGTCCCCCCCCTCCAACCCAAAACACCGTAAAAGTAAAGTTCCTAGCATTCCAAACTTTAAAGGGCCCCCAACGCCCACCACCTTTTTTTCTTCAAATGAATGCGGATTCATTCTAATCCTAGTTGAAGCTTGGGAAAAGAAACTAATGTTTTTTAAAAAAAAGGGTTTTTGAAAAAAAAAAGAAATCCTACACTTGGGAAATTTAACATAAAAAAGGGGAGGGACAAATTTTTTTGAACTAAGTAAATAATATAATTATCATTAAAATATTGCAGTTATCTTAAGAATAAAAAAACTTTTTTTTGTAAGTGAATTGAATGGCAATGAACAAATAAAAATTTTTAATCACATAAAAAAAATACTTCCCGAGTTAAAAAAGAAAATAAAACAATTAAAAGTTTAAAATAACAAAATTAAGTATACATATATTAAGAAAAAGTTAATTTAAAAAATTCAAATACAAGAAAAAAAAATATAATTAAGAAGACTTTCGCAGAAGCACCGGATACATTTGTACAAAACAGCCATTTTAATGACAAAAGAGCTAGTATAAATTTTGAATTATTTTGATACAAATCTTCTGATTGAATCCCTTTTTCAAGGTTTTGACCTTAGGGTTCCTTTCTTCCCCCAATCAACTACCTTTTTATCCCCCAAATTAATTTATGGAAATAATTGAAAAATATTAAATTTCAACATAAATTCACAAGCCGTATTGGGGGTTCTGAACAAATTATTATGATTTTAAGGGAAATTTAAAGTAGATTTTTTAAAAAACAACTCAAAACCTTTTTGTTGGGTTTTTAAAATCCAAAAAATTTAATTTAATTAAAAACAAATGATCCAAAAAACACGAGGAAGTACGGAACAACACTTTAAAAGGTTTTTTAAAAAGATATTTAATTAAAAAATTTGGGGAAACTAAAGGATTTATAACCCCATTGTTTCCTTCTTTGAATACAATTAACCCCAAATATGTGATTGCATATTTCTTTCAAAAATATTACTTTAAAGAGTACAAACACATATGAATAAATAATTTTAAAGGACAATACTAATATCCCCTTTTTTTTTTATTCACCTAACTCTAAATCACTGAAATAACATTTCCAAATTTGAAGTTATCCTTCTATCGGGGGTGGTCATAAAAACAATAATTTTTTTTTTGGGGGGGGGGGCTCAATATAAGAATTTTTTCTACATTTGGGGTTTAAAAAAATTTTTATATTTTTTCGAATTGCTAGAAACATCTTGAATAAAATGTAAAAAAAACTCTTGAAAAAAAAGATGCAAATTTTTGCACGCCGAATGCATTAGTATGTATCTTTTGTATTAGTTTTTAAATTGTTGAGAAACATGATTTTTTCAAGTGCTGTGTAACAAAAAACAACATTTCCTTCGTCAGCACTTTCGACGAATTTCTTCTCTTGATGGGGTATTTATTTATTTTTTCATAATACATATAAAAAGATTGAAGGGGGAAAAAAGGATCCTTCAAAAGAAAAAACAACTCCCCCCCAGTAAAATTTTTTTTTAAAAGGGAAAATTTAAAAATTTCCAACCTTTTGGCATGAAAACCCTGGGTTTAAATTGTTCATTTGCTGATTTTTTTTATTATAAAATTTTTTAAGTAAAATAAGCTTCTTTTAAGCAACTGTGATGGACCCCAAGGAGCCACAATCAAGTAACGAGAACGACACAAGAGTTGCACTCCACTCTCCAAGTGTCCACATCACACCAACGTAAAGGATTTTGTACCACCAAAATTTTGTTGTTGTTGTTATTAAGCCACCCGATCGACAGAGATCAGGGCGAGGCCCACCCAAATTCCTCGTGGGAAAGGGGGAAGATTTGGGAAGCCTGTCGTTAGCCGTAGACTTGAGCACCATACAGGTGATGGTACGTTTTGGTTCGATTCCGCACGAACTTTGAAAGGGAACAACCTGGGGATGGTCTGGGAACTCCTACCTCTCTTCCCCTTCCAACAACCTCACTGTAGGACATGCGGGTATAGGGCTTTTTGGGGAGTACAAACGGCCGCAAAGGCACTATGTATTTACAAACATCCATGTCTTCCCGGGATTTGAACCTAGGCGTTACGGGCAGCAGTCGGTTTCCAACCACAATACCAGATGGGCGAAGGAAGCTCTGTTTAATTCCTTTTAATCTTATACAGAATAAAACAAGCGATCTTTTTTATTTGATTTTAATTTACTCTGAAGCAAACACCAGGGCTGTTTTTTGACAAATTTCGTAACAACTATTGGTCCAAGGAAGGTACTATTAAAGGAATAAACAATGTAATTAATACTTATAAAAACAAATAATGTAAATAAAACTAATGTAAATAAAAAATGTAATACTTATCAATAAATAAAGAATTCACGACATAAATGATGTACCAATCGTAATGTGCAGTTTAATTCCATCGAATCCATTGGCAACACACACACACACAACCTCAGTTTTAAATAATCCGGACGACAACTTCTGAATATTAGGAAAGAACCAGATGAAGTCGCGCTGAATTAGATATAAAATCCATCGATTGATGAATTTCCGTCGAAAGAATATTCTTAGCCCCCCCCATAATAATTCGATGGTTCTTTTGCAATTTTAAAACATTTAATGAGGACCCGTCCTTTCGTCTACCAATACCTGTGAGCCGAGCCATTAATTATGTGGTTCGCAGTCGGTGGGCGGCGAAAACACAATCAATTCCTTTTTCATCTCATTGTCTATTTGTCTATCGGAAGGGATGGATAAAGTTACATTCGAATCCTTTCTGATTTAAAGGATCTATCCAGTAAAGGATATAAAGTCTTCAAGATGATATTCACGCGAGAATTGACGTCCTTCGTTTCGGAGGAAGTTTCTTATAAATTGATTTATTCTGCTTAAGTAATGTTATCTTAGGAAGAAACAATAGACGACTAATTGGATTTATTTTCTAATCATGCAAAGATTGGTGTTTGTATATAATATTGGTATCTATAGGCACTTATTTTTGCTCTCAAAACTTCAGTATAACTAAATCACATTCTCCGTTTCACTTAAGTCTGGTAGTCTCGGTAGCTTAGGGGTCATGGTCATGTATTCGCAGCCAGTGTGTCATGAGGTCATGGCAAGTGCCACTTATTAGCCGCCATGTAGAATTCCGCACGTGTAATCTGTCGGAACTGAAACTTCTCTCACAGGCGTTGCGTGGAAAGAGGGCTGCCGACTCAGGTGTCGTCCTTGCCGTGAGTGCGTGTCAAAATTAAGAAAAACACCGCAAAAAGCCCTCGTGTTGCTTTTAAGGGGGCGATACCTTTCAAAATCAAAAGAAATATAATATATAATTTTCTATATTCAGTAAATACGTTTTAGATTTTGATTGTGCTTTTACGCACGCGCCATTAAAATAAAAGACTCACTTTTTAAAGCTAACTGAAGAGAGAAAAATTACGACACGTGTTTAATTCATTTAAAGTTCTAACATATAGGATTTCTATTTTTAGAGGTTTTAGTTTCAAAAGAAAGTAAATATTCTGATTTCGATTTCAGTACCGCATTGAAATGAAGCAAATTAGTATGAAAATGTAAATGTAAACTGCTATATTCATGTTAAGTGATATATTTTGCCATTTGCTTCTCCGTTTTATGTTAAGCAAGTATTTACCATATAGAACAAGAGGTAGAACTTTCATTTTAAAATTAGCAACATGGCATTTCCTAGAAATGATATGTTGAATGAACACGTGGATATTCTTTCCGATCAAAAGCCGCATATTTGTGAAATATGTCACATGACTTTCCCTCAAGATGTTGACTTGAAAAAACATCGGGTTCTTCATACAAACGAAAAGCTTCAAACTTGTGAAATTTGCAACAAGACTTTCTCTCAAGTTTCTCTTTTAAGAAAACATCTACTTATTCATACCAAGGAAAAGCCTCATGTTTGTGAAATATGCAGGAAATCTTTCTCACGAAGTGATACTTTAAACGAACATTTGCGTATTCATACCAAGGAAAAGCCTCATATTTGTGAAATGTGCAACAAATCTTTCTCTAAGAGGTGCAATTTAAAAGAACATTTGCGTATTCATACCAAAGAAAAGCCTTATGTTTGTGAAGTGCAAAAAAGCTTTTCTTTTCCTCGCAATTTCATTTCTAAAGTTTACCCTTTTCGTATTCATACCAAGGAAAAGCCACATAGTTGTGAAATATGCAACAAAGCTTTCTCCCAAAGACCTCATTTAAAAAAGCATTTGCGTATTCATACCAAAGAAAGGCCTCATGTTTGTGAAATATGCAGCAAATCTTTCTCACGAAGTGAAACTTTAAAAGAACATTTGCGTGTTCATACCAAGGAAAAGCCTCACAGTTGTGAAATATGCAACAAATCTTTCTCTCAGAGGTGCAATTTAAATAAACATTTGCGTGTTCATACGAAGGAAAAGCCTCACAGTTGTGAAATATGCAACAAATCTTTCTCTAAGAGGTGCAATTTAAAAGAACATTTGCGTATTCATAGCAAAGGAAAGCCTCACAATTGTGAAATTGCAACAAATCTTTTTTTCGAGGCAATTAAAAGAACATTTGCTGTTCATACCAAGGGAAAGCCTTTAAGTTTTTGAAATTGCAACAAATCTTTTCCTGAGTGCATTTAAAAGAACATTTGGTATTCAACCAAAGAAAGCCTTAAGTTTGTGAAATGTGCAAAAAGCTTTCTCCAATGGACATTTAAAATCATTTCGATTCATACCAAAAAGCCAATAGTTGAATTGCAACAAAGCTTTCTCCCAAAGTAAAAATTTAAAAAACATTTGTATATGTCTAACCAAATAATTTAAAAGATCCCTAATTTTGAAGTGAAAAAAAAGCTTTTCTAATGAAAGATTTGAAAAATTTATATTCATGTTTCAACTGCAAAGTTAAATTCAGGTATTCCCTTAAAAATTTTAAAAGGTGAAAATTTAATTTAAAATTACTTTTCTGTTTAAATCGAAATGTTTATATTTAGAAATTTTAGATGGTTTTACATTCATCAGTTTTAATTCAGAAATTAAGCAAGTATGGTAAAGGACAAATAATTATAATTTATGGGCCCTTTAATTTTCATTTTTAAATTCAATCTGGATTAATCAGAAAATAAATCTTACCTTCGATTTAGACAGAATTTTAAAGTTTTATTCTCATTAAAACCTAAGCTTTTATCCGAATTGTTTTACTTTGACAAAAAATAAATTTATTTTTAGAAGGAAATTTTTAATTTTTGTCAGCATTAGTCGCACTTCATTAATGAATTTTTGATGCAATAATGAAATATTTTTGTTTTACGGGATTTTTAATATAATTGTAAATTAAAAATAATCTTTTATCTGATTTTTTTCTTTCTGAAAAACTTTTTCAAAAATTGTTTTTTAGAAGAATTAGGGTTTTAATTTTCGTGCATTTGCTTAAGAATTTTAAAAGAAGAAAATAAAAAAATAAAGTTATTTACTATTTTAAAAATTGGAATAAGAAGAACGGATCATTCTTTTATTTAGGAAGTTTTCAAATTCAGTGTTCGATAAATACCTTAGGACTTGCTTTTCGAGCAATTCGTTTTAATTACAAATTTAGATTTAGGGGATGGATGCATTATTTATTTTAGGTGAACTTATTTCTTTTTCTTTCATTGAATGTAGGAAAATAACGCATTTTTAATACAATTAATATAATGTTTATCGCTCTCTAAAAATGGAAAACGCACCAAAATTTCATTTTGGTTTATTTTCTTTTACACAAATTCTTAAAAAGAAACGGTTTTTCATGAAAACTAAAATTAATTTATCTGTATTTAGAAATATGCTTTGGGATATTAAAAGTTTCAAGAAATTAATTTTTATTTTAGATGGTAAATCTTATAAGGTGTTTTTTCTTTTAGAATCAAAGAATGGCTTGGGCAATTTGATATAAATTCTCAATAACGACTACGAAAATCTAGCATTATTACTATAAAATAACGTTTTATATATTATTCTTTGAATCATGGAATTGAAGATATTTATCTATCAGTGAGAAAAAATTATCTATATATTGTAAAGATAAATAGGTTTAAACATTAAAAAAAGTCCGATTTAATCATCTAAAATTTTTTCATAACTAACCATACATTTTAAGTATTTTTACATCATATTGAATTTAACTATAAATTTTTCCTTAGAGAAAAAATTTATAATTTTAATCGAAATTTATTTATTTGTATTTAAAATGCTTACATTAAGTAAAGATGCTCTGAGTAGGACAATTCTGATCTACTGATATTGTTTCCTTTTTATGCCGCATTTAAAATATAGAAATCATTTACATTACGTTCCTCTTAAACTGCGTATTAGAAACTGAATAAGTCTGAACGACTACACATAAACAGAATCCTTTTGAATGTGTGTCTTTCTAAAATGTACTTTAAACTTATTTTTCGAGAACACTAGAGATTTCATATATTTAAAATGCATTAAAAAATGAGTCTCTCTCTCTCTTCAGAATAGTTTATCTGGATTCTAAGCAGGTTTATTTTACATGCTGTAGCTCAGATCCATTCCAATTCTACTTTCGTGATTACAGCTGGCAGAATTTATACTCAATTCCAGTTTTGTGCTTGCTCAGAATTTATTTTCGTCTGGGTGAACCATATCTCTACGTTCTTCTCTCAAAAATAAGTCTTAGCCGATAACAGGATAAATTCCTCAAACACAACATTCTATCTTCTAAAACAAGTTATACCGATATTTTACACCTTGGGAGCCATTTTACACATTTTGGTTTTATTTACACAAACGAATGGAGGCTTAGAGAAAACCTGAAAAAAGAGTGAAAAAACTCTGCTTTAAATGTTAAATTCCATACGTACAAGTAATCGAAAGAAAAATATTTGTGTTCTTTCAGAAAGACTCGAATAGTATACAATATCTAAAGGATTAGTTGCCGATAAAAAAAAGAGATGCGAACATCCTTTTTCAGGAATATAGGACCTTGGACATGTTTCACGGGTTAGAGGAGTCCTGAAAGGCAAGAGAAAAAATTGGGATTATCGAAGGTGCTCTGACGTTTTGAGAAAAATAATTGCAGCATGGCATTTATTAATTTAAATAATTTGTTTACCTACGCATCACACCTATTAATTACAGTATTTTCATTGAAGTTATTAAAAGGTTGGTTAGTTCATTATAGTCCAAATTCTGTTGTTTGTAAGGGAGGAGATTTCATCTTTCCTGTTCGAAGGCTGGCATCGGACTTCTTTCTGCCCTCTCAAGGATCTTGAGATCGAAGAAGTCGGCCTCTTTATTTCCTGAAATTTCATCCTGCTCCTTGGGTGAGTAAGGGGTTTTCTTGTGTCAAAGGTTGCAGGGGTGATGACCTAAAACAAGCCCTCGCAATATTTTAAGGGTGCACGCGTGCATAGGTACGTGGTTATCCTATCCGAAAGAAGCCGACTTGTCAGCTTTGTGACGGTACACCATTCTCAAATTCCGCAGGTGACTCATTTTTTACGTGAGGGGCAGCATGTAATTATAAGGTTGTTTTAAGTTTAGATGGAGTATTACTTAAGGTTTCACAGTGGTCTTCAAACTGTGTTCAATGATGCTCTAGGTTTCCAAGAAGCATGCCCAGGGGTTCCACAGGTTTCAATAAAAATCTGGAAGATTACAAATAGTATGCAAAATGGAATCACATTCTGTATGAAGCTTGTATAAATACAAGTATCTAAAGTTCATTCTATTCATTAAAACTGAAAACTTTATTTATACATATTACTTTATTTTGAAACACTTTTTATATTTATTATGATGTAGTAAATTAATATTAAATAGACTGGGAATTATATTCTATATTTTACTATAGCGGATTCCTACGAAATAGTTTTATACTAGTCTTGCAAAACTAATTAGTTTTCTAAAAGGAAATGCATCTTTTTTGCATTTGTGGAATAAAACATCTATAATAAAGTAGAGGAAATAACTAAAAATTATCGACATATAAACAAAATCAATGTTAAAATCTAAATTTAAGCAAGGCCACCTCCAAAATTTTAGATTGCAAATTTGTTACAAAATACGCAGGATTTTTTACACAAATATTAACATTTTAATGCTATTACTCACAATGCATTTAAGTGAAAAATATTTCTCAACATGAGTGGCTGTAAAAAGAAAGTAAAAAAAAAGCATATCAAACTCAGAATATGTAATGCGACTTTAGATAATCTCAAGAGCCGAGACTTTTACATTTTGTGCCTAAAAATGCGATCACATTCCTAGTTACTAAATAGAATGCATGGGTATGGACACTTGGATCCCAAATTAATGTTATTAATGAATAAAATTTAATTAAATTAGATTTAAAAATTTTAATAATAAATAAACTAATAAAAAACAACTTAAAGGCAAAATTGAATTTCATTTATCAAGTTACTCCATTTCCAGAGTGATACATTCAGCCTAGCCATCTTTTAATATTGTAATACCTTTTTCATAGAACGATTTGTTTTTGCTCTCAAAATAGTATTGTTCATTTGAGAGCCAAACGTCTTTTTTAGAACATTATTTTAAGGTCTGTAAATAGCCAGTGGTCACTGGGGCGAGATCTGGACTGTAGGGTGGGTGAAAAGGAAGTTCGAAGCGTAATTCATTCAATTCAAAAATTCTTTTCTTCGACTTGTGGCACGAAGTATTGTCTAGGTGAAACAGCATTTTTTCTTTTACATTTTAGGACGTTTTTTTTTCCTTATTTTTCGTACACAAGGGGAGGGCCCTTGTCCTAAACCCCTCCCTCCATAACCCTTGATTTTCTTCTGATCGATTATAATCCTATGTATATAGTACGCAAAAATTTAAATCAGCATTTGCTATTAATAATTAATGTTTTAATTGATGCTAATCATTTATTCAATAATTATTTTTTACTGTTTTCTGCTCTCGAAAACCAACAAAATCACAAGAATATGTTGGGCAGGGTATTGGAGCATATGATACGAGAATGGCGGACTTTCGATCCTGCCCCCCTCCCCTTCAAAAATTCCTGTGTGTGCCACTGGTCACAATTATTTGAATGAATATATACAAATATCAACTGTATCAATTAAAATAAAATATATTCATCATAATATTTTTTTAAATTTTATTTACCTTTTTAACAAAGCGTAGGTCAGAAATATTTTATTCAATATCATGTATTGACTTTTATATTTAAAATGCCGTCTTCTTTACTTAATTGTATTTTATTTCTCTGATTCTGATGACCGAGCTAACTGGTGTGAGCCATAACTAATTTAACGAATGAAATCAAAATTAGTCCTTTACTTTAAAAGTTCCGCCCTCTGTAAGGGATTTAATGATTTTTTTGCTTAAATTGTGTGCGATAGAGTATTGATTGGAAGTAAAACTTATCCTTATCATCGTAGCTTGTTTTTGAAGTACCGCCTTTTTTTCTTTGCTTAAATTTAATGGCTCCGATTCTAATAGAAGCGCTGATTGGACGGAAGTTTCGATAAATTTAACCAATATTGTCATTTTGTTCGAACTTTATTTTTAATGTACCACCTTCTCTTAGACAATCTTGCGAGTTTTTATTGTTCAGATTCAAATCAAAATTCTCATCGGACATGGGCACAATTATTTTAACCAATATTTTCATAAACTGACTTTTATTTTTTAATGTACCGCCTTTTTTACAGCATTAATTAAATTTTATCTGTCAGTTCTATTGAATGTTCTGATTGGAAAGTGCTATTGAAAGTGCTGTCTGTTCTATTGAAATTAATTGGTGCAATTAATTTAACTAATCTAATCATAGTTGGACTTTCAAACTTTAAGTACCTACCTTCTTTCGAGGAGTTACTAATTTATTTTACAGATTTTTTAATGAATGTGAATGTTCGTCATAACATTTTCCCCATGTTGTTTTTTCACTTGTGTGTGAAGTTATTCGCATCATAAATCATTTTTATTGTATTTGAAATACAATCTATATTTATATAGATTAATTAGTAACCTATTCTATTTTAAAAAAGCGAAGAATTTTTACAAATATTTTAAACCAAAATATTACTAGTAAACAAGGTATAAAAAGTAATGTAAAACAAATATAAGAATATTTGTTTATCTGCATTTAATCATATAAATAACCTATTGCACAGAAATAAGAAAACAAAATATCTGTATACTTAATATGAATAAAAAATCATTTTTTTAAAAAAATCGTCAAAAATAAATAAATAAAAATGATACAAAAAAGAGAGTGAGTGAATATATGTGAATATTAACATCGCACTGTTCAGCTATATACTCGAGGGCTTTTTCGAGAGACCTCATAATTTTGTACCTTGATCTAGAGACGAGAATGAAATCTGAGCTGGCACCTCCCTCTCCTAACTACCACACCACCACGCCAAACGGAGGACGTTTGAATTCTCGACAGATTTAACGGCATCGCCGTCCTACAAGGCGGGTGTTCAGTGGTACTGGGCTCGAACTCAGGACACGCCAGCCACGAGTCCGTTACATTGACCACTCTGCTACCGTGACCACATAAAAATTAGAGAATTAAACAATAAGTTGAAGGTTTTTTCGTATTATTCTCTCTCTTTACCCTTAAATTATTAACTCATCCTTTACTAATATCACACTTGCTTAATGCAATGTAATTGAATATAGATCTGTATTTTTGAAAGATTTCCAACACGGGTATTTTTAACCTGAGTGGCACATAGGCTGGATAAAGTATTGATGAGAATAGTCTACTTAAAGTTAATTAATTTACAGGCAAACTTCTGTTACTTCAATAAAATATGTAGATAACATTATAAGTCCAAATAGTTTTTTTTTTTTATCTCGCATATATGGACCTATTCTCTTTGTGTAAACTCTAGACTTTCTAGCTTTAGCCATATTCTAAATATTTATCTTCATGTGACAGCTCTCCACAACAGATTGCGTTTGTTTTTACCTTGACAGTTGCATCTAAAGCATTAGTAACAGTCAGGTTTGCGATGTCAGGGCAATCAATAATGAAACTCTCTCAAGCTTAGGAATTCATTGACCACCTATATAGCGAAAGATCTCTAGACTCTGAAGATACAAGCAACTTCCTAGACGAAGAGATTTCTCCAGCGTGTTGTTTGGTCCCATGACATATAGCTTCCACCCCCGCCTCTCCAAATTTCACACCACATAATGCCTGAAGAGTTTAAGCTATGACTGATGATTCAAACATGCATCAGCCCTCGTACAATATACTTTCAAGGGAATAGCTCAAAATATTGCATACAAGTTCAAAGATTTATTTAAAAATAAAGATACATGTGTTTATCATAGAAGTATTTCTAATGTACATCGATTTCACATTCAAACATCATTAATACATAAAAGGCGTAAAAACACATGTAAATTATTTAGCATCAAGAGTGAATCTGAGAAATGCTCTATTTTTAAAGAAGGTTTTGAAAACAGATTTTTTTTTACTGCAAGAAAGATCAAATAATTACTATTCATTAAACTTCAATGATTAATATAGAAAAAGTTATTAAAAACCTCAGACATACCTGTAGTATTGATTCGTAATTAATTACCACTTCCTAAAAAAACCCAAAATGAAGGGATATTTTTTGACAGAAGTAATTTTTTCATTAAAATTAAAGAGAAATTGACCCTCTTTAAACAATTTCACAGAAGACTTGATTACATTTCAGGATTGAGAAGAGGACCTTGTTACTTCTTTTATTGAACTAGAACCAAACCAAGTAGAACCCCCTCCCCCCTATCCTCCTCTTTTATATGTATGAACAAAATCAAAACAAATCCCCCGCGTGACCCAAAATGGCATCAAATCGATCCTACGCGAATTGTAGAAAGGGAATTTTTACTAATCCCGGTTATTAACGCGAACCTTCACATCAAAAACCATTAGAGTTAAATTCTATTAATCATTTCAAAAGGCGAGAGATGCGAATTAAAACAAGTTTTCACACATTTCCGACATTTGACGACTTACGAACAGGATATTAGATGGCAAGGCCCCGGATTTTTCTATTTGCAAAGGTTGGGTGAACGAGTGCCCATATTAAATTTTTCGAACTGCATCGAAAGCCGAATGAATATTCAGAATAATACTAAGGAATGAAAATAGCCATTCTAGGGGATCTGTGGATTCGTTACAAAGCAATGGATAATATTCCGTTGCTGTTTTGCTTTAACACAGTAAGGCCAATAACTAATAGTGCTGCTGCAGTATTTCTTTAACTTTTCATCACCGTGGCCACTCATATATCCGACCTGACATTTGTGGCTTAAGATTTTGCACTTATTCTGATAATATTCTTGAACGAAATGCATGTTCTAGTAAAGTTTTTCATTGGGGGCAATTTAGAGATCTAGTCTAGGATGGCACGTCTTTTAGTTTTTCACAAGACCTTTCAAAGTCTGTAAAAGAGGGAAATCTTAACATTATATGACCCCTAGAAAGGTTCTGGGGACTGTAACGATTATTATTATGACAACACAGGATGTCGTGGTGGAGGATGAAGTGTACTCCTGAGATTGTTATGCAGGAATATGGGAGGCTGCTCAAAATGCCTTTCCCCTAACGTTCCGAATAGGCTCCTCTAGAGAGAGACATGCGAGAGGACAGGTTTTAGAGGGTGCCGGGCTGAAGGCAGAAGGCAGAAACGTGGTCTGTGTGTATGTAAGATGGTTTTTTAGATGTTCTTGTCAATAAATGTATATATTTATATTTCTAGCCTGACTGTGAGTTTTCGTATCCAATACGCTACAGTCGATTTAATGGAGGCACCGACGGAGATAAATAATTATATGGTACATTTAGAATATAACCGATAATTAAGATTGAGAAAAAAGATCAGCAAACCGTCCCGGATGTGAAGCTCTTGCTCATAGAAGAATTGCTGGGGCCATCCTGGTCGCGGAAACAAGAATGCCATCCCGTAAAACGACAATTCTGGTCATAAGAAAAAGTATTTAGACCATCCCGGTCTTAAGAAAAATGCTATCCGGAGAATAAAGGCCCTTTCGGTGAAATTTTTCTGTGGAATCCAGAAATCTTAACAACGTGGTGCCGACCAACAAAAATATATTTCAGGTACGATTTCCCTCTTTATCTGGCCAAATGATTTAAATTATATTTTGTGCATTTTTCTTTGTATTTTGTGATATTTAAATATTTAAAAAAATTGCATGAGTCACATCCTGTGATAGAAGAGAAATCGGTTAGTTAAAAGTATATTTCTTTTGTGTGTGTGTGTGAATAGCATGATTATGTAATACTGTGAATTTTTTTCATTGCATTTCCGCGCGCGCGGTGTGTTTTTTAAAATTGCGTAAGTTACTTGTAGAAAGGTTTCATAAAAATCTATAAGCATTTCGCAAGAAATATTCTTATTCAGAAAGAAAAATGAATATTAAATATTTATTTTAAAACTATTTTGTATGAAAAATAGTAGGTTTTGTTTTAAACTTGGCTTTTGATACTTTGCAATTTATTATTTTTTTATGAAAATTAGTTTGTTTTCATTGCGAAAATCTTCGTATTATATTTTGATAAAAGTATTTTTATATCTATAAATAGTGTGTGTGTACGTTACAAATATTGTTAGTTTATCAAATACGTATTGGAGTTTTGCTATTAATGATTAAGTATGTGCATACATTTGCTGAAAATTATTTAATGATTACCAATTTTGAATTTTACTATTTTATTATTATTTTCTTAAGAAAAAGTGTATAAGTGATAGTGCATTCATTTTAATTGTGGGTTTGAAATATTTTTATTGCAAAAACGTTTTGTATAAAAATGGCTTATTTAGGAAAAGGTCGGATAGCAGAACTAAGATATATTGCAAAACAATTAGGTGAAAAAGTAACTGATGATTTGAAAATTATAGACCTTAAAAATCTTATTGTAAATAGCCTAAATTATGAAGAAGAATTCGTTAGAGAAATGTTAAATAGGATAATTGAGAAAAGGTTAAAAACTAGCACTTCGCGTGTCAGCAAATATTTTGATTTAAATGAAAGATATATTTTAAGCACTTATGAATTAGAAACACTTTTTAAATTAAAGAAACATAACTCCATGTAATATAAATAAAGTAAATAGTAAGTCCGAATACGTTTCACTGGATCCATCTACTATAAGAAGTAAGGAGAATGGGGTTGTGATGCCTGTCCTTAGAGAAACAGGAGCCTCATTAGATATAGGTTTTGAAAAATGTGCTGCACCAGAAATGTTTACAGGTGAGCAAGGGTTGGTGAAACATATTCATGATGATACTATGACTTGTCTGCAACCCGCAGAAAGAAAAATTGAGTGTGAGCCAATGCACGTGGTCTTAAAGCCAATTGTTAGTCCGAGACATTTGGATCAGGAAAAATATTTTTTGGAGAATCAAACAATTGAACTCCTGGAACCGGATTTAGAACAGAATGGTCTACAAAGACCGGAAATAGGGAATGAAATTCAGACTCACAGACAACGAAGAAAAGAAACAGGAAAGAGCACACACCTAGAAAATGACGTTGATCAGTTTAGGTTAAGAGAATGTGTAGTTGAAAATGGGGAGGATTTTGGGCCTTCGTTTACAGGAGAGGGCACGGACAATGGGAATTTGGTTAAACTTAGTGTTTGTGAGGTTATGGAAGCACAGCTGAGGAGTAAAGAATCAGCCCCTTTGATTCGGGGGATAGAGAATAACGTGAATGATGATGCAAGTGATCAGGAAAAAGCATCCATGCAATTACTTCCTGTAAGAAATGAGTTATATATTGATACAATAGGACCCCTTCCTATTGCACCTACGTGGCCGCGGTAGCCGAGTGGTATAGGTATCGGATCGTGGCTTGCCTTGTCACGAGTTCGAGCCCAGTACCACTAAAGACCCGCCATGTAGGGCAGTGATGCACGTTAAATCTGTCGAGAGCTGAAACGTCCTCCCGTTGGTGTGTGTGGTAGTTAGAGAAGGGGTCCAGCTCAGGTGTCGTCCACTTCACTTGACCATGGTTATAAATATTACGTGGTCCGTCGCCAAAAGCCCTCGTGTAGCTGAACAGGGCGACGTTAATATTCAATCAATCATATTGCACTTACTAGAGACAAATATATTTTATCTGACATGTGTATGTCGTCGAGGTGTCATGAGGCATCCACACCCCTTGTGGAGACATTGCTACAGATTTTTAGAAGGGTCTTTCCTAAAGAGATTCAAACAGAATGAGAAGGAACCTTATTCATGAGTATTTCAACTATGGAGTTGTTTGAAAAATTAGGAACTTACTGTCGATTACGAATACCCTTTACATTCAAAAATGTATTCTATTATTTCAGCAGGGTGATAGCTGAACTAACCGAGGGTATGAAAAGTTTGATTTATTATATTTAAACTAAGCGTCTATATTTTCAGAAAACTGGGATTATTCTATAAATCACATAAATAAAGTATTAGAACAGAACGCACGTTTAACAATCGAACCAGTAAAACGTAAATTTGTTCAAGACAGTGTTGAATATCGTGGTCATGTTGTGGGATTGGGAAAGCAGAGTCCTCAGCTCAACTGAAGGTTAGGGCAATAATAGATTTTCCAATGTCACGATATAAAACTCAGGTTAAAGTTTCTGGGATTAGTGGGATATTATCGACAATATATCCCTTTGTTTTCTTGTTTAGTTACTCCAGTGACAGAATCGTTAAAAAGAAAATCAGAGAAAGGGAACATTAAAGGGACTTCTGAATGTCTACAATTCTTTAGACAATTAAAGGGAAATTTGCCGACTAATTCAATTTTATACGCCCCTGATTTCATGAAACGATTTATTTTTCAACCCGAAACAATTTTTGTTTATTTATTTTCTTTTGTATGCAGAGCATAAATTTTAACTTAATTTCGGTTTCTAAAAAAAATGTATTACATTCAATCGCCTGAAAAAAAAATCTAGTTCTATTAATATGTGTCATAAGGTTTGACGAGGGATACATATATATTTGTACGCATTTATACTAAAATTTTATAATTAAATAAGTGAGATTTTGATAATAATATTCATTATCAAGGATTAATTAGGCATAAGTGGAATCATATAAATGTAGCTCTTATTAAAGCAATATGTGCAACTTAGATGCTGATAATTTGTATTTGTTTCTGATCTAGATTTCTCTTTTAAAATAAAACCTTATCAATGTATGTGTGTGAACCTGCTGAGAAAGTTTTGTGAGGGGAAAAAAATCTTCATATTTGATGTTTTCTCTGATTAAAAGCTAGAATTTTTATGCATTTAAAACACCATGTTGTGAGAAATATTGCTTATTAGTTATACTATTTTCTTAAATAATCAAAATGATATTCGTATCTTTTTAAACATGCATACTATAGGCATGACCAATTTTTGAATATAAGCATTTTTTATGATTTGTGATTTATCATGATAATAATACTGAATATTGTGCACATATCTCAATATTTAATATAGTTGTGTGACTCAGAAAGATTCTTGAAACATTTCTGATTCAAAAAATTGTTCTTATTTTAAAAAATATTTCTAATATGGTGATGTAATATCATTTCATTAGTATGATTCTAGAGTAGATTTTAAGATGTGTAAAGTGTTTGATGTTTTTTAGTTCATGAATAGGATTTTGAGTATATGTTAAGATGTTGTGTAATATGTTTCATGGTAACATAAATTTTAAGATAAACTGGTTTCACTAATACTTTGTGTACAAACATTTAGTTTCTGAGGTATAGGCTATTATTAAGATAGATAACTTGTATTAAAAATTTATGTTATCATTCGAAGAATCATTTGCATTTAAAACATTTGTAATTTAAGTACATCATATTTAGACAGATGAAGTATGTGTTTGTGTGTTCTTAAGGCACCCGACTAGGTTCGAAGAACATTTTTTCAAAAGTGATTTTCAAAAGAATTTTATTGTTTTAAAGAACATAAATAGGCTTAAAGAGTTATAATTTCAAATAAAAAAAATGCATCCCCTTGTTTTAAAAAAAATTATTTTATAAATTTTTTTAAAAAAAATTTTAGGAAAAAAGCAAAAAAAAATATATTGGACATAATGTAATTTTAATCGCTTTGATATTTTATTGATCCACCTAAGTTCAAAACCACGGGAAAAAAAAATTTTAAAAAAGAAATATTTAATGACGAACTTCACGTTAATGATTTTTCAAAATTACTCAAATTTTTTCAAAAAGACAAAAAATGTGATTAAATGTAATATCTTAAAACCTGGTTTGCTACCCTCAAGGGCTTATAACATAAGTGGTAAATTTCATTGAATTTATAAAATTTGGGTTTTGGGAATACCCAGTTTTCTGAAAAATTACGTGAAAAAATTTCATTCTTAAAAAACTTTAAAAAAATTCTTATAAGTTACAAAAAAGTAAATTTTAAAAAAACAATTTAAAAAATTCTCCAGTTTTGTATGTATAATTCTTCTTTAATTTTTTATATTTTTTTTTCAAAGACCCAAAGTTTTTTTCCCGCGGGTTTTCGGGGCAGGGTGACTTTTGAATCTGTGACTCATTATAAAGGTTTTTTCCCCTAATATAAAAAATTGAAAATCCCCTTTTCATTTAATATAAAATAACCCCTGAAAATTTTTAAACTGCACAACACTAAAAAACCAAAACCAATGTTTGTCTCAACGAAAAACTTTTTTTTGGAAATTCTTACAATATTTTTATCGGTTTTTGAATAACGAAATTTTTAAAGCCTCCAAATTAGCATTTGAAAAATTTTAAAATAAAAAAAGAATATAAAAATTTAATGAAAAAAATTGTTTATTTTTTTTAATATTTAAAGCAAAAAAACTTAAAATTTTTTTCCCCGGGATCATGTGCATTGATACTGGGTTAATGGTCGCGGGAGTGATCCCCCAAAATTTTTTTATAATTATTTTCAAATACAAAAAAAACACAATTTCAGTGAATAATTTAACAAAGAGAAAATATACTTAACTTTTTTTGGATTTTTCTTTTTGTCTTCTAATTTAAAAAATATCCTAAAACAACAAAATTTTTTAAAGCGTGGGAAAAAAGGCCCAAAATCCAAAACCCCCTTTTAACAACAGGGAAAATTATTGAACAAAAATGTCACATTTTGTTACGTTATTTAATTTTAATGTCCTTTTTTTGATCGACAAATATCCGGAACTTTTTCTTTGTCTTTTTTACAGGGCAAGGCATTTTGGGGAAATTTGGGTTTTATATTTTTTTGATAAAGTTCTTAATGGCTTTGAAAATTTTCCTTTCGTTTCATCTTATTGCTTTTTTAAATTTTCTTTCGCTAACAGTTAATATATTTTTTCAGCAAAATGTTTCCCTTGTTTGATCAGCTTAATTTCCTTTTTGAGAATCACAGATGCCCAATTTTTTTTTTCTGCTCAACTTTATAAAAACCCTAATATCGACAACATCACAATTAAAACCACTAAGTTATTCAAAGGAAAAAAGCGCATGTTCAAAAAAATATTTTTGAAAATAGTGGCCGCGCCGGGGAATGATCAAAAAAGGTACCTTTAAAATTCTAAAAAAAGTTTGCCACCCCGAAAAAAAGGGGATATGTTATCAATTCATTTTGCTCCCATTAAAACTTCAATTTGGGATTCTCGTCGGTCATTGGAACTGCGTTTTCCCCCGAATTTAAAGATTTTTTTATATGTTTCAGTATACCAAAAAAAAAATCTTGTCCAAATTAAACCCTTTAAAATGCTCAAAAACTTATCCAAATTTATAAAACTCTTTTCCCCAAAAAAAAGGGCCAAATTTTATAATTTCAACTTCCCAAAAAAAAGGGGTGAGATCAAAAAGTGTTGAAAGCCAGCAAAAATAATATTTTGGTTAAAAGAAACGTTAAAAAAAATCTCATGTAGGATTACGCAAACAAAAAAAATTTTTTTTTATTTGTTATAGGATAAAAGATATAATAAGCGTTCAAAGAGAAACTTTTATTTTGTGACCTTTTTTTACCAGATGATATATATAAATCATATCAATGTAAATTGTATTTTTTTTTATATCAGAAAGTATTTTGTCTTTTTTTTCCAGTAAATTAATTTTTTTAAACCTTTTTTTTTCATATTTCACCCCAGGGGACGTTTGAGAAACCGAAATTTAAAATAATATTTATCGTTAACTTTCGTGGAAAAAACCCCAAAAATTTATTTTGGATTTTTTTAAAAAATTTTAAAAAACGTTTTTTTGAAAACAAAATCTTTACATTTGAAATACCGGATATTAAAAGGTTTAAAAAATAAATTTTTTTTTTGATGGTAAATTTTATATAAGGTATTTTTTCTTTTAGAAACCAACAATTTTTTGTGTTGGTTTGGGTAATTTATAAAATTCTCAAAACATAGGG